>OY855907.1:28884300-29171800 GCA_963693305.1 Meandrina meandrites | reverse complement strand
CCAAGTCTTAGAAAATTCTAAATACTCCTTCTTTTTCAGTGGAATCACCTATTGGAAATTCACTGCGAAGATCACATCTCACCTTCAGTATTTAAAAGCTTAACCAGTGGAAGTAAAAATGTAATCAACAATCTTTAAAGCATTTAGTCTGCGAATACAGCCGCCTCGCAGCTATATTCGCAGGCTATAAAGCATTTACTTCATTATGTTTTACATATGAATCATTACATATCGAAAGAAACATATTAGAATGCAATATTGTTTGTTTGCTACAAATACAGACCCATGTTCCAGCAACCCATGTTTGAATGGAGGAACGTGCAATGTTACGGTGAATGGTTTTACGTGCGCTTGCGCACCGTTCCTAACTGGCATCCATTGCGAGCTTGGTGTCGGTAAGTTCAGCTATCATATTACAAGTCAGCCCCTTTCTGTCTTTTACACCCCCCCTCCCCCCCCCCCCCCCCCCCACTCCCCCTCGCCCGACAAGCAATCGATACACAGGGAAAACAGTACTTTTGTCTATGTCTTTCATGTTCTATCTCGCCCACCATGTTTATTCTTTGCTTATGTTTTTGTTAAGATCTGTTATTGAACAAAATTAAACATTTTTCAGTTTTGCGCACCTATTTTGTGTTTATAATTTGAAATAAGTGGCACCTCCCCAGCCCCCTCTTCCGTTTTCACACCAGGTTTTCAAAAGGATAAGCTTTCGGAATTTTGGGTTGGCCGTATTTTGATTATACTCACAATTATGGGGAAAAAAATAATTCAAGGGAAAATGTCTAGCGAGCGACAAGAACCCTTAACAATTTGTCCTGCGTCAGCCTATTTGCATAAACAAGGTATTTAAATGAGAAGTATTCGTTTACATTATAGGTGAGGGATGTGAGAATTACATTACAAACATGGATTTAGATCGAAGTGTACACAACAGAAGTTTGTCCGGAACAGAAAAATGTGACCGCAGATTGGTAGAGGGCTGGTACCGCTTTAATAGTACCGCGGGCACAAGAATACCCGACTACTGCGTGAATAAGTACATGTGTAATACGCATGCGTCGGGTTGGCTAAATGAGACCCACCCCATCCCACAAGAGGGCGCAGTCAACCGCACGGTGTGTTTTCACTGGGGCAGCAACTGCTGCCACTGGAGCGTAGCAATAATGGTGAGGAACTGTGGGTCATTTTTCGCGTACAAGCTGGTACACCTCCGCTGGTGTTACCTCAGGTATTGCGTGACAAATGGGTTCTTGTAGCTCTGCCTTACATAAATGTAACATTCGCTGTTAAAGGAAAGTGGACCTTGCGCCTGGAGAGCATACAAATGGAAAAAATTGCCTTTGACGCGGGGATACATGTACAAGAGATCTTACAAATGAAAGATCATTGTAGTAAATGCGATTTTCATGTATCAAATCTTTCACCCAAACCAACAGACGTGATTCCATATCTTCAACTTCTACGGTTATGCGTGTATTACTGACTCATAATGGCTTCAGTTGGCTTCATAGCTCAGTCGGTAAGATCACGAACCGGTATCGCAGAAGTCATGGCTTCGAATCCCGTTCAAGAATGGAGTTTTTTTTCAGGCTTTCTGTTTGCATTTCCATAAGTTATGTACATAACAGAGATGATGTGTCATGTATTAAATTAATTATAAAATGTTCACTTTTGAAGAAATTATTATGAAATTAAAAAACAACGCATGCTCTGATTGGTCACCGACTCGGTCTGCATGTAAGCCATTTCTTGATGACCGATCAGGACTAGAAATTTCGTCTTCTGTACGACACGCATTTTTGGGCGAGACGAACAATGTGTCACTGCAGATTATAAAGATGTTTAGCTCGTTAACTCTAGGAATAAGAAACATCTGCATACGAGCCAAGTGGCCCATCAGGCCGGAGCTTATCCCGGTTTCCGTAGCACAAAGCGACTAGGAGTATTTCTGCTCCTCCCTGGATGGGATGCTAGTCCGTCGCAGGGTTACCCGGCCCCAGCAGTAAATCCGCCGGTACCTATTTATACACCTGGGTGGAGAGAGGCAGAACACAACGCAGTGCCCCGGCCAGGGCTCGGACCCGGACCGTTCGATCCAGAGTCCAGCGCACTAACCATTAGGCCACCGCGCCTCGGTCTCGTTACCACCAATTAAAACACCGACAACATCTTAAATTTACAGTTCAAAACTCTCTCCCTTTGCCCCTAGCAAAAACATGTCCAGGAAAAAGTTAAAACGGATTTTTTTTTAAGAATGATGCATTTATTTTATAAGTTCCAGACATTATAAAGCCTTTAAAAATGCATTACAAATTAATGAAATAAATAATATCTCACAGTTCTTCAATAACCGCCTTACAAAACAGCAGTGCACAACATTCATATTCAAAATGATAGCTTACTAGGGTAGGGGAAAAAACGAAAACAAACAAAACAATAAGGAAAAAGGAAAAAATGGCCTGGTAATTGGAATGCAAGCACCAAAAATATTTCAGTTTTCTTCATTATTAGTAAAAGACTCTGGGAAAAAAAATTAATTGTCCTTCCCTTGACATTCAAGGACTTTTCAAGCTCTCATCCTCACGCTAAGAGTTTTCAGAACTGAAGCCACTTTTAAGACCATTCCGACGGTATACAAATCTCCCATCCCTGCTCAGACAAATATCCTTTAATTATAACTGTTTTACTCGGATCAACAATTCGCCCCGTGGCATATCATAAAGGAACAACACTTCAACCTACATTTTCTATAGTTCCAATTTTTAATGAACGATGTTTGCCTTTTTGGTTAAAATCTGCAAACAAACTTATCTCGAATGACTCCTGCGTTCTATCACCTTGATCAAGAACATGAAGTGTTGCCGACTTCGCCGAGCCTCGGAAGAAAACCTCTGTTCTTTCTCCCTGGAGAAACTTCTTTAGTAGCCCAACCCTTGCCTCACGACTCGATCTGTTTAACTAAATGAAGTCTTGCCAGGCCTGCAGCTCCTCCTGAAGCCAGCCAAGTAAAAGACTGTTTATTGGGGTTGAAACGCACCTGGTGAAAACAATCATGGAGTAAACTTCACTTCACTACTGCCAAACTAAAAGAAAGTAATTACACAGCAGAACACTGAACTCTCAAACAGTGAAACAGTGAATCTGTCAATCATCAAATTCACGTGACCCAAAATTTAGTTTATTTGCTCCCTCGCTCCCTCACTTAATCCTCCCTCCCTCCCTCCCTTAATCCATCCTTCCTCCCTCCCCCCTCCCCCTCCCTCCCTCCCTTCCTCACTTAATCCACCCTCCCTCCCTCCCTACCTTCCTCCCTCCCTCCTTCCCTCCCTCCTTACCTACCTATCTACCTTCCTCCCCGCTTTTTCCCTTACAAGTCAGCGGCTTATGTCGAACCACGCACCTACCTTGTGTACCGCCCTGGGATTTATGAAGTTGTCATCCGGGACAGACTGCATGGTGTTGGGATCAATGAGACGTTTGAATTCTGGATCTACATTGCTGATACTGTTTTGGAACTCCAGCTGCGAAAGGTAAAAACAAGGAAATGTTTCTAACTCGCTCACTTCAATGCGAAAAGCGAACAGCAACACTATTTCGCGAGAGAATCCTTGCAATAGCCCAATGACAAAGCATGAGATGACTGTGGACACATAAAATCGACAACTGTATCAGTGCACCCCAAAGCAATGTCCCTTATGCATGTATACATCAGACTGTCCAGTTTCGGCCACCAAGCATCACTTTCGAAGTGCAAACTTGTAAATTTTATCATGAACGAATTCCCGAAGCAGCAAAGATGAAAAGAATACCCACGTGAACACTGCACAATGACAGATGGTTGAGAATAATTCGTGTAAACGAGTCTTGGTGGTGTATTATGTGCATATGAGTCAATGACGTTATCAAGCAAAAGGCCTGTTGTACTTTGATTTCCTGGCCAAACGTCCTCACTTTTCGTGACACGATCAGATCCTCGATTGCTACAGCATGTCTGTTTGAGCATTTGCACATCGTGTAGAGAAGCTAGCTGTCGATCTTTAATGACACACGGTGAAAGATCATCGATCTCTGATACACGCAAGTGAAGCGTTGTTTGCGAAGCTAGTACAATAACAGTTTTTATTATCCAACACTACATCGTAGAGTACAAATAACGCGCGAAACGAGTACAAATATCACACGATATTTTTACTCGTCTCATTCCCCCCGACCGCGCGAAAGATTATAAACCTTGGCAAGTCAGAAGTTTGGGGAAACGAAAACGTTGGATAATAAATCTGTTATTAGACATTTTAGTGTCTAGTATCGTTATATATTTTAACTCATCATTTGGATTTTGACTCACCCTTTGGGCTCGCCAAAATACTGCATGACTCGTAAAAATATACAGCGATACTACACACTAAAATGTCTAATAAGATATATGTACTTCTCTTTCCGTAAAACAACAACGTGTTATGGCTATCACGCTACAGTAATAACTTACAGCATTAACATCGTGAAAGACAAGCCTTTGTCTCTGAAACACTTCTGCAGTGCTTTGTGGTGGCGTTATATCTTTCGTTTCCTTGCCAGCACATGCATCAACTTCCTTGGAAGAAGATGATTTCGTTTCCTTGGAAGAAGATGATTCTATTTCCTTGGAAGAAGATGATTCTGTTTCCTTGGAAGTAGATGAATCTATTTCCTTGGAAGATGATTTTGTTTCCTTGGAAGCACTTGCATCTATCTCCTTGCTAGTGCACGATTCCATTTCTCGGGAAGTACCCGGATTAATGTCCACATCAATACATGTTTCTTTTTGACCTCCTTCTAATAACTCGGAATTTGTCACATTCTCGCTTTCGGATGTCTTTTTCGGTTCTTGTTCCTTTGAAGATGGTGACTTGTCAAGGTCTTCCAAATATACCCTGTAAATACCCTGGCAACACGGCATTGTTAATGAACAAAGATGTGAAAAAATACTTATTTCAGTGTATATTCACACTGGCCCTTAAAAAGGGAGTGGTTGCTATTAGAGTCAAACCCCTGTTAAGCGGCCACCCATCCACCCCCACCCCTCCCTCCCCCCCCCCCCCCCTCATTAATCGGCCAGTTATTGAAATCCGGGAACTATTGTCAGTATAATACTGTAAATAAAACCCCTTTTAAGCGGCCACCCCTGTTAGGCGAGCGCGGCTACCTTTCAGCAGTCCCGATAAGCGTCCTTCTATTGCTTTTGCCTTCTCTAGGAGCCAGACAGAATGACAGAATTTTGCTTTGTTTCCAAACAAGGTCAGATAGATAAAAGTCTAAAACAAAAGTTACCGGTTGCTAAGCGGGAAGTCGCAATTACCCCGAGGGTGGCGGTTTAATAGGGGTTCTATAGTGTGTAGTATTTTATCAATTTTGTTTCACTTACAAATTTGGGAAAAGCCTTCTTCTTTTTCTTCTTCAGCTGAACTCCTATCACCTCACCGCCGGCATCTCCACTGATTAAGAGTTTTGACCAATCAGACACGGTCACGGTCTGTTGGAAAAAAAGAAGTGACGAAAATTTATGTACAAGCAATGAAAGTTGAAATCGCTCACTGAAGAACGAACTATTGAAAGACGTGAGCACTTGCAGTTAGATTTCAATGTGTTGCAGTTGTGCTTGATGAACAAGTAAATAACTCCTTCACTTGAGCAACACATCTTTTCTAGCTAAATTACTAGTCTCATATTTAGTAAATAAACCCCTTCAGGCGGCTGGTATGTTGAAGGATAACGCCCGAGGCTGAAAGAGTGTCCACAAAATGAACAGTTGAACCAGAAATGAAGCTTCGAGGGCAACTGAGAAATTCTGAGGAGTCAGTCTTACAGCCAAGAGCATTATCCTACAATACAAACTGTGTACCAGCAAGCTGTAGAAAGGCGTTTATTTATTTTATTACTCTCAAATTAGCTTCTACAACGCATTTTATCGCAGAAAAAGGAAAAGAAACAAACAACTGAACGCGCGCGGAAATTAACGGATGAGTTGTAATTAACAATTATTTCATGAGCGTGCGTTGGATAAGATTGGTAGCACCGAGTTGTTTTTAACTATCTCGTATATTATCCAACAAGCAGGAGGGAATACTTGTTTTATTAAAACAGCCAAAGAATAAGTAAACATATAAATGTCGTTATTAAGGGTGCGTTCGATTGCCCTTATTTCGGGATAAGAATAAACAGAATAACACCGAATGTCTGTTCGATTGAGTTGCTGCTATTTCGATTTCAGAATACATGGAATGTATTCCAAGCATTCTGCTCTAGGGAACAGAATATTCGGAACAATCCAGAATAATGATGTCACTTCGTCCTCGCCTCGTGGCCTTTTTTAAAACAACAAACAAAAACAAGAAGGCTACCGCCGGCGACCGTCAAATGTGCGAAGAAAACGAGTTGTTACTCACTCCTGGAGTCGTGAAGAGACGCTTCTCCTCATTGCTTTGTACGAAGAGATGAATGAAATGTTTCAAAACATCGATTACGAAAAGAAACAAGTCTGAGAATTGATTGCTGTCTTGGTGTTATATCCCGGGCATTATTCCAGAAGCGCGAATAATCGTTTTATCGACGTACCGACGGAATGGCTATTCTGGAATAATCCGGAATATATTCTTATTCCGGATCAGGGTCAATCAAACGCAACCTAAGTATACATACCCAGATTGTACTGTTGTGAAAGATCGCCGATGTCGTTAATTTTTCCTCCTTGTTGCTTACAAAAGTAAAGTACCGCGCAATACAGGGATACTTCCGATTCTGAAACGCATCATCCTCACAGCTCACAATGGTCCCAAAACCAAGAGACCAGTGAATTTCATGAGGGATACCTGCAGTTATAATGGATCAAAAACTTTGAATGGATCTAAACGCCTCCTCAAACGAAAAACCATTGTTTCCGTTAATAAAATGTTTCCCGTTCATGCGACGGTGTACGCAACACTTCTTGCGAAGTTAATCTTGCTTCTGAGAAACCAAAAAAAAAAATGTTCCTGAATTTTTTCAGAAACATTTTGCTTCCGCATGTTTCCTTGTATGGGTGCCAAAGGAAAAAATATTGGAAGCACTAGCTTGGCACCAACGTTTTCCCTTTCTCTCTACGAGAGCCTTGTAACACTCGCGCCGATTGAGTGCTCGTTTCGCCCCTGCAACGAGGAAATGCTGCAGTTAAAATATTATTCCTAACATTGCATGCGCAATGCCAAAGGCTAAAACACAGGGGAATTCGAAGTAGCTAGGGTCGAACTTTCTACCCCACTGCCTATTAGACCACTCCCCTTGAAATGGTACCAGCTGAGTAGTTTCCGACGCCTTGAGTTGCAAACATTTGTAAATGATATTTGAACCTTAAGGTCCGGTAATACTAGCAACATTTTTGTTGAACTTGTCTCGCAACATTGTTGCATTGCAAGTTGAACGAGTATATTACTACCGCGTGCTCAACTTGTCTCGTAACAAATTTCAGTGTTGCAAGTTGAAAACATTATTGCAAAAAATAGAACTCGATTCTACTTTGTGCAGCTTGCCACACTGAAATTTGTTGCGAGACAAGTTGAGCACGCGGTAGTAATATACTTGTTCAACTTGCAATGCAACAATGTTGCGAGACAAGTTCAACAAAAATGTTGCTCGTATTACCGGGCCTTCACAAAGAATATTATAAAATTAAAACTGATGAAATACCTCGCTTTATAGCAGTTACAGGCACAAAGGGAGACTTGAGGTTCCATATTTTGTACATTCGATCGTAACTGCCTAAAATACAAATCAAATTCCCATATATAAAAAGGTGTACTTTAATGTCAGTTACAGATTCCCTCACAATTACTTCAAGTGCTATGCTTCGCAACTGAGATTAATACTAACATCCCTTCCGCTAGTGCATACAACGCATGTAACAAAACATACTACAAGACTAATTAATCAACATTGCAAGTATCTCCATATGCATTGGAAACATTTAAAACGCAAAAAGGGTTGGGATGGGGCTGGAAAGGTGAGTGTAATAAATAAACAATATTCCAATACAGCTGTCGATACGACTACTAGCGGGCTATAACTTGGTTGCATCAACAGGGTTGATTTTAATTAGGATAATAATGCTAATCCTTTTAACGAAGTTATTTTACTGACCCCACATCAAAATCTGTCTTTAGTACAATGAACACGACTGAAGCATTTCTTTAGTAACTAAACACAATTTTTTATGAATTCTACTGGCTGCTGTCACTTATCAGAAACTAACGTAGCTATAGTTTGGGTCAAAAACAGTGGCTGAGCTCAATTAGAACATAACTACTTTTAGACTAAACAGTAACATCTGGCAGAAGGCCAACGGGCTGAACAGTTTCACGCTTCAGGAATTTTTAACCACTGCAAGAGTGGAGGATTTCAAGTCTACTGTACTAAACATAGGTTTATGGTTTACCTGTGACGAGGTGGTCTGGATCCTGGGGGCACCAAGCTAAGTCTTTGACAACCGATGAATTCGTTGTAATGTGAAGAAAGGGAGCCATGCCTGACATGGATGACAATAAAACAAATGTATCAGTAATTAATTATTTAAATTATACAGACAATGAAAATCATCAGAACAATATAGTATATTATAAATAAAATAACAGTTAAAGAACATAAAAACATTACATTGGATGCATCTCGAACGAGCTAAAAAGCCAGTTGGTCTGCCATTTCCCTTAATGACAGTGTTTAATATATAGCTTATGTGGGAGGCACAGTGGCCTAATGGTTAGTGCGCTGGACTCTGGATCGCGGTCTGGTTTCGAGCCCTGGCCAGGGCACTGCGTTGTGTTCTTGGGCAAGACACTTTACTCTCATAGTGCCTCTCTCAACCCAGGTATATAAATGGGTACTGGCGAATTTACTGCTGGCGGTAATCCTGCGATGGACCAGCATCCCATCCAGGGGGGAGTAGAAATACTCCTAGTCGCTTCATACTACGGAAACCGGGATAAGCTCCGGCCTGATGGGCCACTAGGCTCGTATACAGACTTAAGCTTATTTCAACCTTTACCTTACCTTATTTCAGTTATAATTAAATTAAACTTCCTACCTACTCTAAGCTCAGCTGTTCTACTAAAATAAAGTATCGTTACTGTGAATTCACAGTGATTGTAAAGCTTAAAACAAAACATATATGTACTTGAAAAGGCAGTTTTTCACTCACGGAAAGTCTGTGTCCCACCGTCCACCCTTTCCTTTAACAATGGCGACTCTGTCAACAGATTCCAGACAGCTACAGTTCCTGAAAAGAGACAGAAAAATATATGCAAACTCGACTGCAGTCACTCTTCAAGAGAAATTTATGTCGGGGCGAGCTGCAATCCGTTTTTATCTTCTCCAGTTTTGTCCTTCCATGCCCTTGTTTGGCTTTTCTGCGTTTCTTTTAGTTCTTCTCCAGTTTTAAACCACTATTGTTATATTTCAGTTACTTCAAAGCCCAGTTGGTCAGCGCTGAAATTGCCTCAAATTGTGTCACCAAGCCCCAAATGAACAAATGGTAAATTGCAACCATGTAATCAAAACTAAAAATTCTTTTTCGAACATCTTCAAAACAGGATCTGCTAGTTGTCTCTTGTTTTACCTTTACCCTTCACCTTTTATCATTTTCAATGACTTGGAATATGTTTGCCTTATAAACGTGTTTATGCTATGGTCTAGAGTATCTAGATGTTATTTTACATGTGGTTGCGAAGTTGCATTGACGATAAACCACAGAACTGAAAACAAACTACAACTGTCAGGAAGCACTACTAAATCGTCTCTCACCATCGGAAAACCCAGTTGCAATCTTCTCGTGCACGGAGCATGGGTACCATTTGGCACGCCACGCCTGCCCACACTCCCCATTGTAGGCCACGCCCAGGGTACATGGCCTCAGTACAGCATGAGGAGTGGCACTCACTATGACTGAAAACCAACAAACAATTAGACTACCTGAGAAAAGTCAACAAGGGGCAGCCCAGGTGACTTCGTTTACCTTATTGACCATCGTTTACCCTAATAACTATTGTTGACTACTGTTCAGTCAAACACTATAAAGGAAAGCGATCAGAAAACCAAAAATCAAGGGCGACATTCCCATCAAAGGGAAATGCACACAAACGCGCGTGCGGCCGTCGTATATCAATTGTAACCGATTGGAGAACCAGTTGATCGGATTCACGGATTTGCGATAGTACATGACGAGAAGCTGAACTAGAAGCCAGCCTGGAGAAAGTACTGACTGGGTGAAAGTTGCGTTTCTGTACCATCTGTTGAGTGACATGAAAAAGTTGTTCGTGTTTTGAGAGTTATACACATAGAAACAAAACTTTGTCTTTATAATTAGTCTCCTGGTGAGAATTAACCAATATTTTACCAGGTGAGTAAGTGGACGAATGGTTGTTTGAATCCGTCACATCGAGGGCAGAGTGTAACGCTGACGGCCAGGGAATACTGCAAAAGAAAGACGTCATCTCAATCAAAAGAAATAGCATAAACTATTACTGATATCCGCCGTGTGACCCGTGACACATGCATGCTTTGACTTTTGTAGCGTGCTTGAAATGTGCGATACATGGGACAATAACGGCCATCGTGACTTACTGACTTAGCAGCTTTTTCCTTTAGTAACTTTCCTAGGGAGGGGGAGGGAGGGGGAAAAAACATTTTGCTACACCTTGTCGTATTTCTATTTCCACTGTTTATCATAACAAGTGAAATATACGCTAGAGGTCGTTACTATTGGAGATTCGTTACTTTGCTGATTTAGATTATCAAAGTTATTAGTCTCTAAAAAAACTGTTGCGCTGAGTCGGCAGGAAATTGAATCACTAAGTTGATTACTAACTGGAAGTTGATTAAGGTAAAGAAACCGCCGTAACGAATTTGGAGAAGCTGATGTCTCGAGCGTTAGCCCTTTGTCAGAGAAAGAATGTGAAAGTGAAAGATGCTTTCCAACGTTCGCTACGGCGGTTTATTTGTTAAATTCCACTTGACAATAAATTTGCGTTTTCCACATTGGAGTAAGCTGAATGGATAGGACAAATGTCCGTAAATTGTCATCACTAGGAATTACCGCGGAATAACCAAACGGAAAATTGCAGAAATACTCAGCAAACGTTTGTTGAAAGTTCCTGTTTGATATAAAGAGATAGGAATTGTACCTCAAAATACGAACAAAGCCATCGCTACAGGCTATAGCCATTACACCAAGACGTGGAAGCCAATCTTCCTAATGAAAGAGTGTAGAGTGTATATAGTTAGATTTCCTATGTCACGCAATCAAAGTTCTGCTAATGAATACATCCCTAGTTAAGGCAAACACCTTTCCCGACCAGATACGCAGTCTACGCAGTGCAGACCACACACATGCACTACACTACACCTTTCTCAAGTGGACACCTGATGGCTAAATGCAGCTCTACTTCCGTTTGTCATTTTTTGTGTCTCCATTCCCTGTCCCCTTTTCAGTGGCCTAACAGACAAATGTATACAAACTCGCTGCACAGTTTGAACGTAGGTCTCGTATTCAAGCCACTAAACGTTAACTCAGAAAAATTTAACTTTGGGTATCCAATCTTGCAATGGCGCCGCGATCTTTCCGCCGTTTACTTAGGTTATAAATATTAACCGGCATGAAATTCTTACAACTGCATGTTTCCATTCCTCAAAAGAGTATTACAATGTTACCTTAGAACAGGGCGAGTAGTAAGCGTTACAATCCTTTGAACAATAATTCACTGTGCATAGCGTGTTCATGAATTTAAAAGACAATTTTAAACTGTTAACAAGAATTTGTACAGTTGTCACATTAGGGGCTGTGGTGAAAGAAGGCTAGGTTCTATCCTTAAAACATGCCCAGCCAGTTTCAAAGGATTTGTTGTTATATAAGCGTGCTCTATCAGAGTTTGTTACATAAGGGTCATTTCGTAGATCGTTGTCATTCTACATCATCTTTGACAATTCTCCCGCGGATTATCTGGCAGTTCCCCGGTTACAGATCAAATCCACTGGTGTCCCGTACGAGAGAAATTTGGGGTCTACCGGATTATGATTTTTTTAGTTTTAGATTGGCATCTCGGCTACATACTTGGTTTGTATTGGAAGAGGCAGGTTCCCATGTTCCTGACGGACACCAGCTGATGTCCCATATGGCACCATAGTTGTGTGCAATGCCGAGTAACAACGTAGGCTTTGACCCAGAACTAATGGAAGAAAAAAACTTTAATTTAGTGATCAGAAAAATCAAAATTAATTGTGCTTTCCTCTTAACATTATGGGTATCACTGGCTTGTATGTTTTTGTCACTGGCTTGTATGGTTTCCATGCAGTTCTTCAGTTGACCCGTTTATCTAGTAAACCGACCACTATTTCTTAGGCAAGATGATTGCTTTCTTTCTGGATAACAATAGCCAAATTTACTTACAGCTCAATTTTGACAAAAATTAATGGTTTTGTATGGATTTTATCGGCCTCAACAAGCAACATATTTTGAATTTAAGTCTTTCTGTATCACGTAATACATCATAGGAAGACACCATACTCGAACAGATTTTACTTGCAATCAACTCCGAAAACGACAAATTGTAATGATTTTGTGTGGATTACAGCATTGCCAATATAAAAGAACATCTATCCGATTTTTAAGAGACCTTTTTGTCAGATTCATACAGCAAACGCTTTGATAGGATATATTGCTTGCTGCAGTACACTGCAGCAAAAAATAAATAAATAAATAAATAAATAAATAAATAAATAAAGTCACTAAAAGGTCGCCAAAAAATAAATAAATAAATAAATAAATAAATAAATAAATAAATAACATATGACAAACCCTCACCTTGCCGAGTCCACCTTTAACCTGCCAACATTCCAGAGTTGTATAAGCCCTTTACCGGAAACACACCTGTGTACATTTTTAACCTAAAAAGGAATGTGTTATATCTGACGTTAAACAAATAAACTTTACAAATGTACTTAACCAACGCTTACTCATAATTCATTGATAAGCACAGTGTAACTTGCATGTTTTTGAACAAGCATCATGCATTTTTCCAGAGCTTAAAGCAATAATACCTTCCCCTCATAGCAAACAACTTAGAGAAAAAAACACTACTGCAGAACACCATGCATGCAACTTACCTCATCCCATGATCTGTGTGTACTGATGGCCAGAAACTGTTCTTCTTTGTTTTTAGAATCTAAATTGCAAACCATGAGTGATTGAAATTATAGCGTGTTAAGTTCGATTTAGGACCCTCCTTGCAGTAAGCGACCCCCTTTTAATATGCCAGCCCCAACCCGCACCTAATGTTAACTGATTGACATACGAAACGCCCTAAACCTTCCGTAACGAGCATTGGCGTTTGTTGCACTTCTGATGTCATCACCTTCCACCAAAAAAGCATCACTTTAATTCCAGCTCTGCAGGAAGAAAAATCTTTCCAGTGATACGCAAAGCACAGTGATTGGGTTATCTGAGCTGGAAATATGTGCGAAAACGCTCCAAAAATTCGAGTAAAAACCTCAGAGGAAATTTCTCCTCGTCTACCACTGGATTGTTCGTAGTAAGAATTTGTTTTGTTTTCTCTGCAATTTTTGAAGTGAGAGCAAGCCCGGTAGAGGGCCAATTACTGCAGCAAAAAAAGAGAATTGAGGAAGAGGGAAAAGCGAGAAACAAAATAATGAGCCCACGCCCAAGCTAAAATATCGCAAAACAGGATGCTAGTGACAAGCAACGTATGCTTTCATGTGGCAAAAAAAGTTTTGAGTAACTCAGACCAAATTTAACTCATAACTGACCAGAAAATTTCAAACATGTCTTAAAATGCGATGCTTCAAAGATACTAATTCAAGGCTATAAGTGTTGATGTGCGCATGCAAGCAAATTTTTATATCTCCCTAATCTAGGAACTACACCTTTGAGGTGTTAAGACGAACCATGGTTCAAAGACAGAATTTAAAGCAAATTTAAAACGTAGAAAATAGAAATTACTTCCAATTGAACGTACCTGGAACTGGGCACCAGGCCATGGCCCAGACTGGTCCACCAACATTGAATGTCACATCACCATAGACAGAACCTAATGAAAGCACATCAATTAATCGCAGTGATTAGTATTTTACAAAGTTCTCTTCCGTGTACCACAAGTTCTTACTAACAGTGCTGTATACTACACAGTTGCCACTTGTCAATTGAAAGATCTAGATTTGAGATATTTTGCTGAAGTGTCGCATTTGATGTGACCAAAGAAAACCTAACAGTTGGGGGATGAATTGGGAAAGTCTGCACTCAAGCCAACGTAGCCGATGCTTATCCTGGTTTCTGTAGAATAAAATATGGCAACTATAACACAAAGTACCTCCTTGATGTCTCAACCTTTTCCCAGGTTGTTCCCAAAGTTTGTTTTATCTGTTACTGCTCCTTGGCCAGTGCTGACGAGTAGGCAGCAAGTTCTGAAGTCCATCTTGCTAAGCATTTGGCCACCCTATCCCCACAGTTTGGGGTGGTGGATTCGCATTAAATTTTATTTCATTGCTGTTGGGGTAAACTGTACACAAGGCATGCGCCTAGCCTGTATTCAATGGCAAACAAGCACGTTATGAAATAGCTTACTGTCATCCTTGGATGTGCTACCAAACAATGGAAGTTGTATGTCATGTTCGCTGTCCGGATTGTCTCCATTTCTTCTTATTGTAAACTGTGGTGATGTAGCCGCTTCAGGTACATACTGGTCAATTTCCCTTTCGGCAGAAAAGAAATCAATAGCAAGTGAGTTTTGTATTTTTCATGTAATAAGAAAGGTGTAGGATGGAATGTTTAGGATCTGCAACCATCATCGAATTTATATAGTGCCTTTAAGCCTTTTATCTACCAGTTTTAATGTTTTATTTATACACGACCCCACAAGCTATGTAGCTTTTTACTCCATCATGTCTAAATAAAGGTTTTGTGTTGAACTCGTTACAATTCCACACTTTTGCCATGCAGTTAACTTACATGAACGTACATGTACTAAATTCAGCTTAGAAACTGCCTCATGACGAGCAGAGTAATACAGTGTACACCTATCACAAGACTGATGTGTAGTATATGAAATGATTCATATATGAACTGCGGATATATATATGAAGGTGATATGTGATCTTCGCAGTGAATTTCCAATTTAAGCAATTGGAATGAAGAAACCTGAAAAAAATCAGGGCTTCAACGGGATTCGAACCCGTGACCTCCGCGATATCGGTGCGATGCTCTAGAGCATCGCACCGGTATCGCGGAGGTCACGGGTTCGAATCCCGTTGATGCCCTGATTTTTTTCAGGCTTCTTCATTCCAATTGCTTGAATTGGAAATTCACTGCGAAGATCACATATCACCTTCATATATATATCCGCAGTTCATATATGAATCATTTCATATACTACACATCATTTCACTCCTTTCACGGGAAAATAAGAACTCACAATTGACCTCGCTCCCAATGTGTGGCTTCATAGCTCAGTTGGTAGAGCATCGCACCGGTATCGCGGAGGTCACGGGTTCGAATCCCGTTGAAGCCCTGATTTTTTTCAGGCTTCTTCATTCCAATTGCTTAAATTGGAAATTCACTGCGAAGATCACATATCACCTTCATATATCACAAGACTGTTGAATTGTCCCACTTCAACAATTTCCAGTTTAATTCACAATCATAACACCTGTAAGTATCCACATAGGGAGGTTTGTATTTCCTGAGAGTTACCTTGACAACCAGCACAATGTGATACTAGCAGAATGTGCACGGTGGTGGTGGTGGTGTAAGGTATGAGGTTGGTGTGGACTTCATCCACTTACTGGAACTTGAATTATTCCTTCATCTGGAAAAACTTGTGGCCACAATTGGCTGATAGGCCATACAAAACCACCAAAGTGGAAGCCTTTTTCTGCATAATTTACCATATGAGTTTTTGTTTTATGACTAACATGAATTACCTGGGGTCAACGTGGGACCAGTAAGAAGCAGAGGGTCTCAAGTTAGGGAATAGATCTTTGTGCTTGTACTCTTGCTCACGCCTACAGTGGAAATATGAAAAATACACAAACTGCACTCCTTCAGATGCTTATGTCCAGGATTGAATGCAAGTATTCTTTAATGAGTACTTCATATATGACTGGGTTATCTGCTTTTTGGTATTACTTAATATTTGAAAGAGTTATGTCTGTTTTAGTGGACTTTCATCAACAAGGACACTTTGTGATGACTGTCATAAAGAGCGTGCATGTCATTAGTAATCAAACCTGGACACATAAGGCTTCAAAAAGACTTTTAAAAATATTGTGCTTTCACATTTAAGGTACTAGGTAGATAGCATCTGCATACAAACCTAGTGGCCCATCAGACCAGAGCTTATCCCGGTTTCCATGAAGTGACTAGCTAAGGAATATTTTGTACTCCCCCCCCCCCCCCCCCCCTCGATGGAATGCTACTCCATCACAGGGTTACCCCCAGTAGTAAATGCGCCAGTACGCATTTAGACACCTAGGTGGAAAGAGGCGCTATGAGAGTAAAGTGTCTTGCCCAAGAATACAACGCAGTGCCCTGGCCAGTGCTCAAACCCAGACTGCCCAATCTGGAGTCCAGCGCACTAACCATTAGGCCACCACACCTCAGCTTTTACATAAAATGTACATCAAATTCTGTGCAAAATTGAGTAAAATAAATAATCTACTACTCTCTTCAAGTGGAACAACTTCGATAACAAGGTCTGATAGAAAGTAACAGCTGATACTGCTACAGATTCCTAGGACATACTCATGTAATAGCGTGCAAGAATTATACTTTCCGTGTTTCATTTAGCTATTGTCCTTCCCCTTACAGCTCTTTTCATGCCGAAATTTGGGTCGCCCACTACCTCTCGGAACGAGTTATTTCATTGGTTCCTAAAACAATGCATAACAGGCTATAACAATGCCCCTATCCCTGAATAACAATAGAGGTAGTGTTTACAGCGCGCAAATGAAAATAGAGGTTTCAGAGAGGTACTGTCTTACTGCGAAATTTGCAGGCAGTAGTAAAGAATCTGCATCACTCTTTGAAAATAGTAGGGATCTAGTCCCTGGTGTTGTTACACCAATTCAAAAGTATTCTAATTCATGGCAGGGTGGGTGTGCATGGCGAGATAGCGGTGGACAAAGGCACCTCTGCATGCAATGTTTGATCTCACCACATGCATTTGAACATGTACATGGAAAATGCTTTACCACTGCCATTACATGTATACAGTGCACTTGTTATTAAAAGTAACATTACAACAATCATCAACTCTCCATTTACCAGCCTTTTGTTGTGCTGTAGGCATCTGAGTTTTTTGTCCCAATAGGTCCAAATTTCACCGCACAAGTTTTCGGAGCTGATCCACTGTTATGAGACCCTTTTGACTTTTTCGCTTTTTTATACTTTTTTCTTGCACTATCCCAAACAAAGATTTCTTCTGTGCAATCCTCCAACTCGGCATTCAGGTCACTTCCACTTTCTTCAATCTCCTCAATTTCCGCATCATTGCCGTCGTCCTCACTTTCACCAGAGCTGACAACAATATAGTCCATGTCACTGCTGTCAGACTTGTCCTTCCCCTTGGGCTGCCAGTTAGTACGAAATAATTTAGATTGTTATAAATGCATTTTTGGGGGGCTCACAGATTGAACAGTAAATCAAGCAATGGTAGGAACACTTTTCCAACCATTTTTGACGGATTCAGTTCTAACTTATTTATTATTTATTTTTTTATGCATAACAACTTTATTTGCAATAAGAAAAGAAAGTCATTCAAATGCAAAAAGGGTGTCAGCAGGGTGGAACCTAATCCTCGTATAAAGCTGACCCCCCTATAGAAAAAACAAATATTAAATAAACATATATAAAAATAAAGCATAATATGAACTGTACATAAAATTCTAAAATAAATCTATATAAATCTGAAATACATAAATCTATATAATTCTGAATAAATTCTTATTCATAAATTAATTACCTGGTAATTCTATTTTTAAATGTAATTCATGTTTTACATGACTGTGTTCTACTGGGATAAACCCTTTTCAGTTGGTTTGATGGATTGACTTTGTTCATGTACTATTGGGAAAAGCTGTTTCTGGTTGATACTAAAAACAGTTAGAAAGGTTCTTTTGTAAACCTTGAACTAAATTAACTGTTTCTACAGCGTACTTCAATGGTGGCGGTTGAAAACTTTGATCAACCAAACCAACGTAAAATGTTTTTCCCCAACAGAACAGAAAAAGCAGACTAGCCTAAGCTATATATTTTCCTAGAAAGCCACACTGTAAGATCGTGTAATAGTTACCTTGAATCCTACATGTTGATAGTTGACATGATTGTGTATGACCATAATGGATAGATAAACCTTGTTACATGCCAGGCACTTGTAAGAGAATGCTTTCTCGCAGGATTCCAAATGAGTCTTGATGCTGGCAACAGACTGAAATGTCTCTGAACACCCCTTCAAGGAGAGATGAGAATAAAACGTTTAACATTTGTTTTGTCCAAAAATAATAATTAATAATAAAAAAAAAACAAGCAAACCTCTTCAATACCAACACCAAAGGATGGAGATGGAGAGATGGAGAGAGATGCAGAGATGGAGCCCAAATCTAGTTTCTCTAGGACCAAGTGAACAGTGATTCTCATAATAAAAGCAGTAACTTAAAGTGCATATGAAGTAAAAAATAATTACTGCTTATTTTTAAGGCTTTTCGAAATAAAGATGAATGGCGTTTTCCTTTTTGAAATATCTTCTTTCGTTATGGAGATATTTAGGTTTTTGTAATATGCAAATGAGGAAAGTGATGACGTCATTAATCGTTCCACAAAAAGATAGATCACTTAATCAAGCATATCTCTTGGAATATTAAAGCGGTGTTCTTCAAACTTGGCACTATCAATGTTCATCATAAAAGGCACAAGATGGCACCCGTTGCG
Source organism: Meandrina meandrites (assembly GCA_963693305.1). Taxonomy (NCBI): domain Eukaryota; kingdom Metazoa; phylum Cnidaria; class Anthozoa; order Scleractinia; family Meandrinidae; genus Meandrina; species Meandrina meandrites. Next base: position 29,152,803 of record OY855907.1, on the reverse strand, counting down.
CCGTTGCCATGGCAACAGTCTTGGATCCAGTCTCTTTCTGTTATAAACCAAATATCTCCATTTACAGCACTTTAAAAATGAACAGAGGGTCTGGCATGGAACACACGTGGTACCCATCTTAGCTTAACTATCTTTGTTAGCTTGTTGGGAGTGCATCACCTTTGGTTAAGAAAAAACTGGGAATGTCAGTGTTAATAGAAATAAGTCTTTGCGGCAAAACTGTTGCCATGGCAATGGCGCAACGGGCGCCATCATGTGCCTTTTATGATGAACAGTGATGGTGCCAAGTTTTAAGAACACCCCTTTAATACTCTAAGAGATATGCTTGATTCAGTGATTTATCGTTTTGTGGAACGATTAATGACGTCATCACTTTCCTCATTTGCATAATACAAAAACCTAAATATCTCTAAAACGAAAAAAGATATTTCAAAAAGGAAAACGCCATTCGTCTTTATTTTGAATAGCCTTAAAAATAAGCAGTAATTATTTTTTACTTCATAGGCACTTTAACAGTAACAAAATTAACAGTAACTTTGAAGGGGAGGGGGAGAGACATTTGGGGGAACTATCACTATTCCATCCTTGCTGGATGGTACACTATAGGACATCAATTAGTCTTTTCCACACTGTACATGTATCTACTTCCCTGTTTCCTCTTTCAATTGGTCAATCTTCTACTTTTGGCTGAGAGATTTAAACTAGGTTAAAATTCCCTGTCAACCACAGTTATGAAAAAGAGAGGGTTGAGATGGCTGGGACATGTATGTCTTACGGATAAAAGAAGACTCAATGCAAAGGGTTGCATCGAGACAGATGCACCAAGGGAAGCATAGCTGAGGCAGACCAAAGGTGATCATGACCTGGCAGTGATCAATAGAAAAAGAACTGGAAGAGCATGGCCTCATGCTCAAAACAGCAAGAAAGCGGGCAGACGACTGGCAGATGTGAAGACAGATGTGAAGAACCCTTACAGATGTACCACCAGGCACTGTGGGTCCTGAAGAAGATGGTTCCCTTTCTCCACGCAAGAGTTAATAAATATTAAGCACCTACCAGTAAGTTTATGACGCAACCTGACAAAATGCTGGCTGTGGGAGGCGGTTTGAGGAGGGAGTAGCCTCTGATTATCTACTCTTGAACCCCATCCTAATGTCTGTACATGCTGCATGCACTGCCTCCTAGTACACCCCATGCTAAAGAAGCATGTGTGCAAAGGTTCTCAAAACTTGATGTCATTAAAGGGACACTGTCTCGAGCATAACTTCAAAAATTCAACAGCCCAAAAACATGCTTACACGATTGAAAACCTATCATCAGTGGTCAAGTTTTCTGAAAATTACTAATACCAGTGTACTGAAGCTAAATATAGAGTGATATCACTGTGATACCATCGGGAGCTTTTGATCTCAACTTGAAAAAGTCAGCCTGACTTTTTCAAGTTCTGTCCTTGTCGTTTGGGAAAATTGATGAAAACTATTTACGGCTACCTTCTTCTTTAAACAATTTGCTAGATATCCTTCCCTTTAAGTTGTAGGAGCATTTCCTGCATGGTAATGTTGGTGCCGTTTTACTAAAAAAGCCAAAAAATGTCGGTGACAGTGCCCCTTTAATAAAAGAAACAATGGTCATCTGAATGCTGACTAAGACAAGGTGTTAATTGCTCCAAAGATTATCTCCAGTACCCCTGTACCCCATACACTTTTGAAATACTAAATGCCCCATTCCCTTGTAACCTGTAGATTTCAACGAAGAACAAAGCAACAGCCTTTAATCATCTTTTCATTACCTTACATGGACACACTAGATCCTTATCTGTCTTCAATGCTTCAGTCCATTGATCTTCTTGTTCTTTGGAAACTTTCCTGCCTTTGATTTTAGTGATCAGCTGCTCTAGAACTTCTTTCTTTAATACATTCTTTTTAGCCTGTCCTACTTCTTCAAGATCTTGGTTTGTTGCCAGTTGCTGAACTTTCGATATGGCCCTGCAGTGAAATACCATACAATATAATCAACACTTACCACTCCAATCGGATAGTGAGTGCATTTCCCATAGCTAAAAGTGACAAGGAATGTCGCTACTCCCCCCTGATTGGTACACTTATTATGAGTCCATCACCAGCTATCCTATCCTACCTCTCACTGCTCCCTGCCCAAAGAGGTTCATGAAAGAGAGACATTTGCAATTTACTGCCAAAAATTCCACACTGTCTCATAACATAAATCTATACAGGCTAAAAAGATACAGTATCCTAGAATTTTAAAGATTGATAGAACTGAGTAAAGAAAGGCATGTGTGGCTCAAACCAGGATCTCATCTGGCCCAATGCATGCACACCGCATATAACTGTAAGCAGAACTTGACTGTGTCACTAGTTCACATGTCTTGAGTTGATCACAATGGCCACGCCTGCAATATACAAATAGAGCTGTGGCGGATCCAGGGGAGAGAGCTGGGGGATCCCCCCCCCTTTATTTTTTTGGAAATAGCGCATTTTACTTTGAACTGCCAGAATTATCTGAGCAGAATTAGAATATTCATAGCCAAGCCTTCAAAACTGTCCACCCCCCCCCCCCCCCCCCTGTTAGGTGAAGGTCTAGATCTGCCACTGTAGAGAGAAAGATTGTCAAGTCAAGTTACTCAGTTAATAAAAGATTTTATGAGCTGCCTAGTGTAATGGAAATTTTGTGCTATGTGACGTTTTCCTGTTCTAGAAAAGCGACCATAAACCGCTTAAAGGATCTGCTAACGAGGGTTCCCATTAAAGTGTCAATTCACTGAAATGTACAGCGCCGTTTAGAAATGTTCCCACAGATAAGCTGCACCCCTGATTTCGAGCAACAATTTTTGGAAAAAAGGTGCGGCTTATCTGTGGGTGTTTACAGTATGTTTATGATCTTGTTCACCACAAGTCTTCCATGAAAGCTCAGTGGTTATCTAACCAATACCTGGAATTCCTATTGGGGGCTCAGAAAATTTTTCTTTATGAGTAATTGAAGGCGTGAGGGCAAGACCTGCACATTAAGTTTTTGGCTAAATTGAACATTGTCAAAAACAACTCCAAACTTTGAATGCAAGTTTGTTTACGTGTGCTAAACACTGCCCTGTAGTTTATTTCGCTGGTCTTGCCTTCGTTTTTCTAAAAATGACACATGCAAAAAGACAAGATTTTTGCTGGTGGCATCTTCAGCAATTTTCTTTGACAAACGATAAACAAAGGAAACCTTTTGTTCCTCAAAACAATGAAACCAGCGAACATTTTAAGGATTAGACTTAATAACTCTTATAACCTTGTCAATTAGACTTGAGAATACTTCTTAATTTATTTCACTTTATCCAAGTCACCATTCCACTTAAAATTCGTTAATTGACTATTGATGTGTTGTTATAATTGTTATTTCATTAATCAATAAAAACATTAATTATCAAGTGACAGAAGCTATCCACAATGAAAAAAGTCTCAAATTCGTGATCTGACCATACTTGACACTCTACAGTTCCCTGAAGGTAATTGGTAGAAGGCCCTGCCTGTATCAGTGGACAACACTGTGGATTCATTACTCCTGTGAGAAATCTTAGTGAACTCCTGCTGTTGACTGATTGATATTTTACTGGTGGAAAGAGGAATGGTTTGCGTGACTTGTACCTGGAAGCGGCCTTTCTTCTTGCTCTTCCACTTGGCAGTATTTCGGGTTCATCATCTTTCTATGAGCAAGGGATAGAAACAGAATATCAGGTCTAAGCTGTTACTAACATCAGAATGATGGCTTGTACTAATTAAAAGCAAAAGTAAATGAAATGACACCAATTGAAACAAACAGGAAAAAAGAGTCAAACAACCAAGACAAACCCACCAATGAAAACTGAAATGACTGAAACAAGTAAAACCCATGTGAGCTAACTTTAAACAGGCAGACCTGGGTGTTATTCAGGCCAACTGGAGTGCAATTGAGGCTTTTATGGTATACTTACACAGTTTGGAATGATTTCTTTTTGGTTTACATCAATCATATATTTTTTGTACATTAATTGATTGACAGAAACAATTTATCAGCATCTTATAAGCACAAACTGGTTACCTCACCCATCAACAACCCACATGTACAAGCAAGATGCAATTTTAAAAAAAAACTCTGTACCTCATTGTTTTCTTCTGGATGATCACTGCTGTCAACTGGATCACTCTAGACACGACAAAAGAAATATGATATGCACTAACAGTAGAATCTTGATTTCTCTAACCCTCAATTTCTCAAACAAAAAGTTGATTCTCTTCCCTTCAAAAAGTTGATATTAATTAATTCCCCTCCATTCTTGAAACACTGTAATCCCCCCTCACCCTCCCAGATTTCTTGAATTCCTGGTTTTTTTGAACCAATAATTCTACATGTATCACTTTCCTTGGAGATTCAAAAAATGAGGACTCCACTGAGTATTAGGGATGGACTAATTATTTTTTTGGAGAGGAGGGGGAGGGGTGATGAAAAATCCTAGAAAAATTGGTTGTAAAAGCAAGACAGCCAATTGAAATTGTTAGAAGATATGATAAAAATTAATTGTCTTCAGGAAGAAGCCATCAGAAAAAAACTGTTTCTTTGCACAGACACCTTTAATTTGCAGTAACAAAGATCAAGAGATCATAATTTATGGCCTTCGATTCTGGATTGAGCCATCTTATTTAGGGTGGAGTGCTCGCTGTCTTTGAGTCATTTGCTTCCAGATTGTAATTTTTTGATGCCACCAATAAGGTCCCTCCTCATGGATACTAAAGTTTACAATGTAATAAGATCATGTAAAAACCTTAAGTGTTATTAGTGTTATATTAGGCCAGGGCTTATAACCAGCAGGGTTTGTGCACACCAATGTGATATTTACCTCGGTGTGGTTGACTTTCATGTGATATTGAAGTCCTGGAAAAGATATATATACTTTGTCGCATATCTCGCATGTAAACTTTTCTCTCTCCTCACTGTTCACTCCACAGATTTTCTGGTGAGCTTTGTAACCATTTGCTGTGGTAAACTTAGCTCGACATCCTTCATTTTTACAAACCAATTTCTGCCCTTGTGCTACGAGCCTCTTGAGTCTTGCACTCTGAAAAGAAAAAAATGCTGCAGCTTTAAATTATTATCCTATTTTCTGCAGGAAAACTGAGGGAATTCATGCAGCATATAATATTTTCCAATTTGCTCTCTACACATCAGGGCTTGAAAATTATTATAGCTCAAGCAGCCCTGAAATTTTGCTTGCCCTGCAAAGACAGCTGCATTCTAATCTTATTTCCCTTTTAGACCTGTGCCCATCGCAGGCAGGTGAGAATGAAAAGTTACTTTCCCAGCAGGAAAATCTAGTAAGTTGTTCGAGACAACGGGACAGCACTTTTCTCGAGCCCTGTACATGATCAGTGCATGTATACCAGGAGTTTGCATGGTTGTACTGCCGTGTTGAAATGGAAGAAATTAAAAAATAAATAAATAAACAATTAAAACAAAGACAAATTCTTAATCAAAATGAGGTTTTCATTTTCATTGATCAAAATTTGGTAACAGTATCCTGCTGATGAATTTACCCATTGAATTTGTTTGGAGCTCTATATAAGCACTCTGTCTGCACCATTTGGCACAACTCTGTTGTGGCAGCAAGTTCCTGAGATTCCTCCATATGCAATAACCACTGACCGCATAATGGCTTGAGATTAAATTTACCTTAATTACATTTAGCCACATTAAATTAATACACTAATTGATGCCTTACAAGTGTAGTGTAATTATAAGTTTATAACTTGTTAATTAGAAATCAAAATTTCAGCCTACCTCTGTAAGAACTAATTTCTGTCAGAAAACAAAACAATGAAAACAAAGTAAAATAAGAAAAATGTCAATTAAACTGGCATCACTACTTGTAATCATCTGATTTCTTTAATTTCATGCCGATTACAATTTGTATAATTAGAGACTGGTTTCACTTATTATCGAACTCAAGGTAATTTGCATTTGATTTGCAGCTGGTTTTGCATTAATACACTTAGTGATTGGTTCAAAAATCTAGTGACACCTTAATCTCTCGTCCAATCTAAAGTAAAACCAAAACTTACCTGTGGCTTGCTTGAGCACATTTTCCCATGCTATGCACTGGCTACATGTATTTGTTTCAAGTTTCAATTGGTTTAGCCCCAACCTATGCAACTGCTAGCTTCCCCATGAGAATATAGATTACCATATCCTTTAATGGTACCTTTGATTTACATCAAATCTGTCAAATTTCTTTCAATTTAAGCCTTAATGCTTCATTACATGTATGACACAGATTCTGTGTCAAAGATAGTCATTCATATTTGTCTCGCTCTTGATACGAATCAACCATGAAACAAAGTCATGTCACACATGTAAGACCCCTGCCATTGCACAAAATATTTTATATTTTAAATATTAATAAAAATGTTCATACAATTTCTTTACTACGTTTTTATGATTGTTATAAGTTCAAACACATAATTTCAGGGACTACCTTTCTGCCACGTTTTTTTGGCTGTCCATCTGCCTCTCCATCGTCTATGTACAAACAGTTCAACATCAAGTGTTAATTTGTTAATTAGGATTAGAAATGCACCCAATGCCCTGAGTGTGTAGTCAGGTTTATGTAGCCTGTATTGCCAGATGCTAGTCCACTGATCACAGAATTTGATTTTAATTGGCCAATTGGGAAAGTCCTCTGAGCTAGGTTGCAGTACAGTCCACGGCAGGTTGAACTCCCCAGCATTCTGCCAGGTAGTGTGGACTTTGACGTCATCGCACCTATTTTATACAAATAGCCAAAAGGGAAACACATGGGTGTCCTTCGCAATAACCTTCGCATGGTGTACTTTTACTATGTTTCTAACTTAAACACCAAAGACAAAAAATAATATGGTAAACCTTTTTTCATCAGACGGGAGACTGGGAGCGAGTGCCAGTGGCCACAAGGGACCTGGACCGTCTGGGAATCAGGATATCTGCCAGTTTACCCCTGACAACAATAAATTTTAAATTTACCTATTCATGAGCCTGAGTGGAGTGAGGCACTGTGTGAGTTAAGAGTCTTACCCAAGAACACAAACACAGTGACCCCGCCGGGCCAGGGCTTGAACCCAGACTGCTCGATCCGGAGTCCTGCAAACTAATCATTAGACCACTGTGCGTACATCCCACTAAAGGAGCAGTTATACTCATTATCAAACATGACAATTGTGTAATAAAAAGGGTAAAGACAAGTTACATTATACCTGTGTTTTTAACCTGTGACAGTTTTTTCTTTGTAGCACTTGGTTTGCGAGAATCCTTCCACTCATCATCATTATCGTCATCATCCTCGATGTCATCATCATCATTATCATCATTGTCATCATCCACATCATCAACATCACTTTCCACGTTGTTCTTCTCAACATCGTTTTCATCATCAACATTATCATCATTAACATTACCAATATCAATTTTCCGTTTTCGCCCTCGTTTTTTCCCAGAAGTTTTGATGTAACTTGAATCACCTACAGAGTCACCAATGACATTTCCAGCAGAATCATTTTTTCGTGGCCTTCCTCTCTTTTTTGGATTATTTTTATTTGATGCAATAGTCTCACTGTCTCTTTTCCTTTTTAACCCTTTATGCTCTTTTTCCATTTCTGCTGTATCATCATACACAAAAATATTTTTTCTTGGGGTTCGCACCCTTGTGGACGTTCTTCTTGCATTAGCACTATTTTCTGAGCTCGCATTAAGTGCACAGACATTAGAATTTTGAGATAGAGATATAGTCTCACTTGCGACTTCACTCTGGCCACTTGAAGCCAAATGAAAATTCTCATCTTTTTTAACCTTAGCAGAGTGATCGGCACTTTTCCTTGGTCTACCCCTCTTTCTCTTTGCCACACCTGTTGCCTGCGTGCAGTTTCCTTCACTTTTGCTAGTGCTTGCTCCATCAGTAGCTGAACTTGCATCTACTTCACTACAAGAGTTTTGTGCTTCAATTTGTCTTGTTTTTTCACTTGTTGAGCCCGTAGATGAAAAGTGGAATTTGTGTTGCTCTCTTGACCTGCGCGTACATAATAGAAAGTGCAAGCACTTTTGAAGTTCACTCAAGGGGGGATTTTAATAACAATCCCAAAAGATGCGTGACACTTTAAAATAGTAAATATTAATATCAAACAAAAAAAAACTAATTTACAACATTGGTGTAAAAAGTGTCATTTTGTGTACTATAAAACACAAACGTTTCGGGTATAACCCTTTTTCAGTGTGATTCGTAACAGTTTCACACTGAAGAAGGGCTATGTCCGAAACGTTTGTGTTTATAGTACATACAATACAAAATGACACTTTTAACAACATTGTTTTAAATAGTTTTTTTGTTTATATTAGGTCAAGATTGTATTAGCTGGTCAAGGACATGTAGGTCTCCAAATGTGTGGGGCATGGAATTATTTTTCTTGTCTTAGAACACAACATGCACCAGGATCCCAGCTAGGGTTTGAACCTGTACAGCTGTAATGTTAGAGTTCAACAAAAATAATAGCCCATTGTAGCTGCTTCATGCTACAGAATCTTGAGTTATTTGCACCAAGAGCTACATGCATTCATGAGCTTAATACTCCAAGCCAAAAAAGCAAGAGGTCAATAGAAAATTACCTTGGACTCAATAATGGACTGGTCAGTGGACTTTCACCCTCACTTCCTGAATGATCAGCTATTCTGTGTTGTCGCAAATTAACTCGCGACTGAAACAACAGGTCGCACTGTTCACACTTAAACTTTCTTTCTGCCGCATCCTGGTGGTTTGCTCGTTTCACATGATATTTCAATCCCCAGAGAGATTTAAAGTCTTGATTGCAACCTTGTACTGGGCATATTACTATTCCATTTTGTGCAAGCTGTTCTTTTAACTCAGCCAAGTTCAGATTTGTTGGTAAGTCATCAGAGTCTTTCTCTTGTGACATGACAATTAGGGTAGGTCAGTCTGCAAAATAAATTATATTTAAATTTGCAACAAAATCTGAAGAATTCAAGAAGGAGGGAGCTATCCAACAAGACTATTATATGAGTACTTAGGGATGTCATGAGATCAAGGTTAGTGAAAGGGACAGCACAATCAGGTCCAATGGAAAGCTGCATGCATAGTGGAAGCGCTCTGAGGCTTTGGTCGGAGCAAAGAGGAGTATAATGTCATTGTGACCCAAAGGGTTTGTGGGACCCATGTCATGAGTTTATTACCGATATATGTGATTTCACCATGCATTTAATCTATTCCACGTGATTTTGAGTCGTGAGACTTAACAGAAAGATTAATGAAGACTGAAACATGAAAAAGGGGTAAGAAAGCAATAAAGGTACTGCAATTTGCAATATGGAGCCTGACTTTTGCGTTTCTTGACTTTGTTTTATTCAAACACTCTAACTTGCTTTGATCTTTGCCACTTTTCTTTGCGCAAGACTAGAGCAGGATATAAAATTACTGTTAGACTTGTGATTCAAGGAAAATGAAATTTTGATGTCTGTGATCTGCGAGTCATTATTTTTTCTGCCCGTGAACAGTGCCAAAGACCCCCCCCCCCCCCACCCCCCTGTATGACCCTCTACAGTGCTTCAAGCTCAAGTTTTCCAGAAGTCGCCTTTTGGCGACTTCCTTTTGTAAAATGGTCGCCGCTAGAAAAATTTTGGTCGCCAAAAAGGAAAGCGTTTTCAAAGCAGGACACCTTATGTCACTGTACATGAAGTAATACCGCTGACCATTATGAGCCGAATTAAAATCGTTCGAAGAACGTTCCGACGTTATTATTTTCGTTTGCATTAAAGAGATTTTTTGTTGAACTGTTCCAATTATCATGCAGAAAAGTAATTAAAAGATTTAAGAAACAAGTAAGGAAGATAAACATGCAAAACAAGTTTAATTCTTGTACAGTACACTAAAACAATGGAAAGGAAATGTGGTTTGCAAACTTTGCATTACAGTGGTCGCCAAATTGGCGACCTGTGTGGAAAATTTAGTCGCCAAATTTTATTTCCACTTGCCATGGCGACCAAAATGGTCGCAGCTTGAAGCGATGCTCTATGCTGCTGGGAACTTAATTTATTTCACAACCTCTCTGGGAATTTAGATAGATAGATTTGACCTGTAGCTGGATGACTACAGGATAATCCCAGGGAAGGGGGAGTTGATGCAATTTGTGGTTCATGACAATTTTTTTACTCAATTAAGATTGCAATCTCCTGGATTTCAATTTTTGTAAATGGGCTACAATTTTGCTATGAAAGTTACCTTTTCTGTTAAAGATAGTTATATGGGTAAGGGTTTCGACCTCATGATCAGGATAGAGCCTCTCTGCATAAAATAACTTGGAGTAGCTGTCTCACCCTTAGGACCTGAATGCCTGGAAACAATGCCTGGACACCCTGTGAATCCATCTCCATGTTGGCATGCACACTACAAGGACTTAGAAAGCTTTTTGTAACCATATTCAAACAGTGATCGATTTGGGAGGGCAAAAAGGACTTATTAGCAAACAAAAACTTATTTCTTGGCCGTAACACTGTAAAGATGTTGATGGCAGTCCACAAATTGAAATACGCGCCGGTTTCGAAACAAAATGGCGGAATACGGACAGCACATGGCACAACTTCGAGTGGTAAATATAGCTTTCCTTTCCGAGGTAAATAGTTTTTAATGAATAAATTGGCGCCAATGAAAATAAAGTGTTTGACTGAGCGAGACTTGACGAATAAAAAAAGTTTTCAGAATATATTTTCAACTTGAATCGTTTAACACTCGATTTCGTGATGAGCGGTTTTAAAGAAATATGCTTCAATTTTTTGAAAGAAATTGAACTCAACATCTAAAAATAAAACAAATGACTGAAAAAGTATATTAAAAAAAGAATTGAAGCAAAAATAAAAACTTTACGCACGGACCGCAATGGGATTCGAACCAACGACCCCTCGTCTTCCCAAACACGCTTTCAAGAGAACACATCCTCCAACATTTATTACAAAATCATTCCTGCATAAAAATCTAGTAAGAGAATATGGTGGACGCTTCGATTTCCCATTGGCCCCAAAACTATGGTAAAATTAGGTCACATATGATAAAACGTACCTCAATTGTGTTCGTTTCTACTCCAGCGATTGGCATCCATCTTGGTTTACTGAGTGGCGAGGAAATGGCAGGGTTTATCGTGGTAAACTGGTAACGAACAAGATTCAAGCTTCCGGTTGTTTTACTTCCGGCGGTTCCCAAGAACGAGGCTCGATCGCTCGAGTTGGTTACCAGGCAAAATCGAATATGGCGCCCAAAACAAAAGAAGAGTCCGGCATCATGGAGTCTTAATTCACTTCTAGAACAGAAAATCAAGGCTACAGCCTTAAAGCAACGTTTTAAGAATATGGATGGAATCTATGAGGTGTCATCGTCAGAAAAAGTCAAATCGTTGGAAGAGGATCTCAAAAAGGAGCTGAAGGAATTACAAAATGAAGTTGAGGAGGGAAATTTTTTGAGCTCAGTGCCAAAGGCATTTGGGTGAGCGTCTCGTTATTTTGTTAAAATTTTTATTTTGCTAGCTGGTATACATTCATTTAATCTTGTTGTCATTACTTGTTGATCGATCTTGACATCGAACAAACTTGGCAGCAAGGTTGTTGAAAAATGTCAGCGTAGTTTGATTATTATAAACAGACATGTTTGGGGTCACTTATTTATTAATTCAAGCTTACATGTGATTTTAATTATTGAAGATTGTGACTCACTCATATCAGCATGGCGAAATGTAATATTAATGTTATATGTTCGCTGAAAAAACACCTGGCAGGGAGTGCAGACTTCGGACAAAATTCTCAGTTATCCTGCTTCGTTGAATACTTGCCACAACTTTTTGTAGCAATATTTATTACAGACAAAATTAGACCAATAATTCTTGCATACAAACTTCTAATTTTATATCCCTACCTATCATTAATTTAGTGATAGCTCTTGTGAAAACTACAGTTATAGAGCTCTTGATTCCTGAGTTCCTATGTGGTGAACTAAGCTTACTTGACAACATGAGATGAAAATGATTAGACTCCACAAGAGCGAAAAACAACCAAAACAAGACTGCATGAGTCATCAAAAAGGCTTTTCATGTTTCTAGATTGGATTAAAAGTTTCTGAGACCAACTATTTTCTAGCTACCATTAGCCACCTCTTGCTCTATATCAGATGAGTACATGTACATGCACATTAATTATTAATAATTAGTTATTCAATACATACTGCATATCTTTCATGACTGTCTTTTGTAAGGTCCAGGTATCAGGAGTATAGATAGGGAAGGTGGCTGTTTGAGTATAATATTTTAAAATTCTACCATCTACAAAAAAAAACAGAATCAGATGTTTCATGTACAGCTTAAACAAAGTCATACCAGTAATCAGCCCATGTGTATTTTACACAGTAGAGGTTGATAATGAAAATAACATGATATTCTGTGTATGAGTGAAATGCAGTAAAGCCATGAGTTGTGAGTAGTGTGTGACAAAATTAAGACTTGTGCAAAGTCTACAAGTTATGTACCTTCATGACCACAACATGCATGTGTACACACAGATTTTACACCTGGTTTATTTGCATGTGTACACAGTCAGATGTAGTCAGCCTGCAAGCAGGCTCACCTTTGGGTCACACACACAAGCCATGAAGCCAGGAGATTGAGTTTTGCTGGCTCCCTGCAGACTCATTTCGCTTGCTGACTCAATCTTGCAGCTTCATGTGTGCCTGTGACCCAAAGGTAAGCCTGCAAACAGGCTATAGACATGGGTTGTACTGCAATGCATGCAAGTGTTATTGCATGTGTTGTACATGTAAATATTGTAGCTTAAAGCAGTCAATACAAAATAGAGTTTGATAAATTTCTTATACACTGATCATGTAAGAGCTAGGCTCAATTACCAGCCACTGTTTGGAAATTAAATAAGCTTGACAGCGTGCTCCTTCCCCAAACCCACTGAGGAACAAAGGCTGAACTCAAGAGGGGTGGATATTGAGCTATAAGATTGTATGGTGTATGGATACTTTTATTTACCCTCAGATTTAAATAGTAGCTCCATCGCAGCTACATGTACATGTAATATATCTGAGCATTTTGCACCCCAACATTAATGGTACAAGAGCAGATCACAGCACCAGAAATTTGCCCTGTACTATTTCCTATAACTGTGTGAGTTCTTTAACGTCCCTGGTGGCCATTACATCAGAAGAAGAAGACTAGAACATGTAACCATTAGAAGATACGAAATGTATCATTGCAAAGGCTGAGTGTTGGTCTTGTCTGGGGCTGGAACCCAAGACCTCCCACACAGTAGTCTGGTGGTCTACTAACTGAGCTAACTGGTGAGTAGTAAAAATTTCCATGCCATTTTCTTATGATTCGGGTTCCTTCTGTTTTGCAGGTCTGTCCCTTTGCCAAAGGATGTTGATCATTTTAAGAGGGAGAGGAAGCTGGCCATTAACAAGAGTCTTCAGGTGTGTTTGGATGCTTTGGTAGGGGGGAGGGGTACTCAAGGAATAACGCGACAGAGGCATGAATAAAGCTGTTCAGAAACTGGCACTCTGTCTTCTATTGAAAAAAATGACATCTTTGTAATACAATCCCCTATCCCCATCTCCCCCAATAAAAAAGAAATACATGCAAAGCTATGTAAATATGCTATTTGGTAATCACCCCTCTCAAAAAAAGTCAAGTCAAGTCTGCAAGCGCAGTGGCCATCAGGTTGGAGCTTATCCCGGTTTCTGTAGCAATGAACCTACTAGGAGTATTTTTACTCCCCCCCCCCCCCCCCCCCCCCAGATGGGATGCTAGTCCATCACAGGGTTACTGCCAGCATCAAATTCGCTGGTACCCATTTAAACACCTGGGTGGAGAGAGGCACAGTATGAGAGTAAAGTGTCCTGGCTGAGAACACAACACAGTCCCCTGGCCAGTGCTCGAGCCCAGATGACAGGCAGTCCAGGGTAATAACCATTAGGCCACCTCCCCGCCCACCTCCTCTCAAAAAGTAGCAGTAAAAACGTATGACCACAAGCTCCACAAGATGAACAAGTTACCAAAATTCCAACCCCCTCAAAAAAATCATTAATTTTGTACCTCCAATCACTTTTACATTGTATACTGTACTGTAAGAGTATCCCTTGATCCCAAGGGTTGTGATAATAAATATTTTACTTAATGTAATAATTGTAGCTAAACCAACTGTGCAGTCAGCAAGATAAAAATTTACTTAGCTATATAGAAATATTTGTTACACAGTCAGTCCAGTAGTTAATTAATATTGAATTATTATCACTTTTTTAAACCTATTTTTTGTTTAATTGACAGGTGCGGGAAGCTCAACCCTTGATTATACAGTCAGACGTGATGCATGAAGAGATGACGAGCTGTTGTCAAGTGGAATACACTGCAAAAAGCATTCCACTTCTGCTTCATCAGGTCAGCTATAAGCAAATTACAGTCACCGTCCCTCTCTTTACTAATAGGCTTAATGCTTCCCTACAAGAGAGGGATTGAAATGTAACTATAATGAGAGCAGTTTATAAACTCAGGTTGGAAACACTTTGCAGAGACATTCGTGGTGAATACTTGGGATGGAACTCAAAATAATGACTTTGAGCCATTTAAAAGAGCTTGACTTGAGAGATACTGTTAGCCCGCTAATGAAACTCCTGCAAAATTATTTTAAGACCATCAACCAGGTAGTGCTTGCAATGACTTGGCTTTATTACAACTTCAGTAATATTTCTTCAAATATTTCTTTCTTGCAGTTTTTTGCAGACAGGATAGAACACTTAGTTCAATGCAAACACATGCACATGCTACGATGGGCTCGTTTCTGTGAACACACAAAGGCCATTGAAAACCTTTATCCTGTATACCAGAAAAGACTCAGGTTTGTCGGCATTTCACACACTTACATGTACAGTGTATATCACCACAACTTTAAAAACTACATAGATTACATGTATTAATATCACTTTTAGATAAAATAGCTTTAATTTGAACAGAATATCATTTATATTAGTAAGCATAATTTTGTAGACAGTCATCACCATCACCATCATCATCGTTTTGACTGCCATATAATTATGCAAGCATTGACATGATCTGGATCTTAAGCATAGTAACATAGTTGCTGCCCCTCCCATGTTTAACCTCATTTCACCTGAAAGTAATTGCATTTTGTCTTATGTCTTTGCCTTTGCCTTTGCCGTTACCTCTTGTATTGTTAGTTACATCATGGAGGAATACCAAGACTGCCTACAGAGAGCAAGGCGACTGGCCGTGGCATGTGAAGCAACACTTGCTGGAAGTGATTCAGCAATGAGTGTAGTCACTATGGAGGACTTACTGATCTACACTCGATGGCTAATCTGTATGTTACATTCAGTCAAGGCTTTCCATGCATTCATCAGGGTAAGTACAAGTAAGGTCTGTGACTACATGTAGTTTAAGATGAGAGGCCAAACTCCTCTATGAAGCATGGTCCAACCTCATTTGTCCAGTTTGGAGCAGGGGAAAACTCCTGTCCATT
Source organism: Meandrina meandrites (assembly GCA_963693305.1). Lineage (NCBI taxonomy): Eukaryota > Metazoa > Cnidaria > Anthozoa > Scleractinia > Meandrinidae > Meandrina > Meandrina meandrites. The sequence continues at coordinate 29,137,215 of OY855907.1, read as the reverse complement.
GCGGGGCAGTGACCAAACTTGTGCATCTGAGTGGGTCAGGGACCAAACGCTTGTGTCTATTTTGGGGCAAGCACCAACTTCATGTCTAGTTTGCAGCAGGGCCCATGTCCAGTTTTGGGGCAGGGGCCATAGTGCCACTTTTGGAACAGGAGGCAGTCTTATGGTTCGGAAAAGGGACCAAACTTGTGTGCCCAGTTTTATTTGGTGCAGTAGTAGCCAGACTCTGACACAGATAGGTAGAGCAATCTTATGTATCCAGTCTGGGCAGGGAACATCGCCACACATCCAATCTGTGATAGGAACCAAACTCTTGTCTCGAGGTTGGGATGTGCACCAATCTCGTCTCTCCAGTAGGTGATTTATCCAGTTCGGGATAGGGAACATTCTTAAATGTCCAGTTTGGGGTAGAGGTTAATAATGTGCACAGATAAGGGCAGACATAAAGAATGTGTCCCATTTGGTAAAGAGGCAAACCTCTGTCAAGTTGGAGTCCAGCTTTGCACATGTAGTTTGGAGAAGACTGCAGACCATATGTTTAGTGCCAGCTAATATCCATAGGAAGTAAATCAAAAAGAAACATAAATGCACGTTGCTAATATCGCACTTTTTCCCCTATTCTACAGTACAAGTACATGGTGCTAAGCCTCCATGTGATTGTTTTTGCAGACAATCGAATGGCTACCCTTGACTCACAAGAACAGCATTCAACCTCAAGTCAGTGAGAAAGAAGAAAAACCACCTGAGCAGGAACGTAAACCATCAATGGGTCCACCCTCAAAAGCACGAGGCCAGCTGAAAAAGATTCTCAGTCAAGTATCGATTACTGCACATCTTCATGTCTTGAGGCCACAGCCTACACCTGATGCAAGCCTTCCGCCTCCCCCTCCTCTCAGTCTGTCCCCGTATCAGCTGGTGTCAGGGACAAATCCTTCTATCGCTGCAGCGGCTGCTGCATCTGGTGGCGGATTGGCATCAGATGAGATAAACTTGAAGTTGCCGTTGCACGAGACATCGTTTGTTACCATAAAGGCACTGTTGGAGTTCTTGATGACGTGTTATGCTGTTGAAATGGTAAGGAACAAAGGCTGTTATAATAATAAATTTGAAAGATCAAGAACAAAATTGCTGCATTCATTTCATTAATATAATACTTTGCTTGTTTCTCTCCGCCTTGCAAATAGTTTCATTTATTCAAAATGTCAACTAGATTAATATCTATGGAAATGTAAGTACAAGCCATTTGAACAGCCCATGACACATGTCATTTAGACTAATTTTAAGCTTCCTATACTACTTATAACTTACTGTAACGCAAGATCAACGTATCATCACTGGCCATAAAATGATCTTTCTGATTCATATCTAAATTATGTACACTGTACCTAGGCGTTTCATAACTTCTAGGTTATTTGGTACATGTATATCATTCTGACGCATATTGTACGCTACCTGCAGGATATAAATCAAATAAATACCCATGCCGATGAGATGGATCTTTTCACTATGGTGTCAAGGAGGTTCAAGAAGGTGTATTCCAAACAAGAGCAGATGAGGACTTTTCCTATTTACGATGCATCAATTGAGGTTAGAGCGCTAAGCACAGCACTAAATGCCTCAGAAAATCAGTTCTAAAGGAATCTGTAAAGGCCTGGTCAAACGAATGCGCAAGTAGTCGCAACTCCAACTTGCTCACAGACTTGCGTTGGTTGGCCAAACATACTCAAAATCTAACCAAAACGCTAGCAAATGACGTGCAATCTGAATCACTTGTGTTGAGTTAGGCGGCGAAACGATGAAAAATTTACCCGGTACTTGCGTACAAATTGATCCTGGCCGAAGTCAACGCAAGTCAAGGCATGTCCTGGCCAAACCGTGTCGCAAGTTAGCGGACGCACGTTTTCAAATTCTCTTTGCGGTACCGTTTGGTCAGGCCTTTGCACTCGCTTTTGCATTAGTTTTTTGCTTGATCAATGCAGATTTGTGAGTAGCTTTGAAGAGCATCATCCTATTGGTTGCTTTTTGCTTGAACTTCAGAGATTCTATCTTTGCTGTGATTAAGTTAAAGATTAAATCCTTAGCCAGGGCATTCAAAGGGTCGAAAAAACTTGCTTAAAGAAGCTTTGCTATCAGGTGTTTCCTCAAACCACTTGAAAGAAATGTCATAAGAATCTTTATGCCAACTGCAAAGGTTTATGTCTACATGCACATGCAGTGTATTCATGTTCGGGTAGTCATTTGTATCCTTACCAGACACACTGAAGCTATTTCAAACTGGTTAGCACGTTCAACATAGACCATGTATTCGAAAACAATCGCAAACCTACAAGCATTGAGTCGCATAGGGAATATACACTATCAAAATCACCTTTAATTTAAATATACATGTAACTATTAACGTGATGACTAAGCCGTAGGTATATATCTTTAAACAGTCCATTCATTTGCTCTCTTCCTAAAGGAGTTTGGAGACACTAAAATAAGAAGTGAAGGTGCCATGCACACGTTCAAGCAGCAGTCCAACTGGGTTTCATTCAATCCTCTGAGGTACGTTTACTTTTTTCTATACAATAATACTATGCTTCACCATGTACAGCTTACGTTTTCTGGATTCAACAGCAAGTTTGTAACAAATCCGTAAAACGTGAACTTCTATTTTTGGTTGTTTCCAGATTACTACAGTAATTAAAATTTTGTGAAATACACAGTGAACTCCTTCTACAGTGGAACCCCGCCTTACGGCCACCTCGTTATTTTGTCCCCGGCGAAACGCCCATACATTTTGTTATAATAAAACCCCGTTTATGCAGCCACCCTTTTAATACGGCCAACGGCCACATTCTGAAATCTCGACTTGTATAATCCTTTATAACTTTACCCCGTTTGTACGGCCACTCGAACCAAACAAACAAATAGGAAAGTTGAGGCTTCCTACCTCATGAATTTTAACCGTACCCCGTTAATACCGCCAAATGTCCATGGCCCGTTGGTGGCCGTATTAATGGGGTTTCACTGACTCTCGGGACCAACTCGAGCTGTGAGAGGTAGGTGTCCGCCTTACAGTTCTGCCAGTTGCGAGAGAGTTGGCTGTGCTTAAGCTTACTGCAGAACTAGCAATTAGTAATTCATTGTTATGTACACCCTCCTTTATCCAGGCCAGAACAGACATCAATGCAAGTAAAGGCCATGACAAAGCTTAGACAGAAAGGAAATATTGACGAGGTAAAATGCTGCATCCTTTTAAACTTTACACTGACTGTACTTACCTAAAGTAAGGCAGCCATTGTCAGTAATTTACTATATTTTTCTGTAACTTTTCTTTTCAGTTGCTAAGAGCTCATTCACGTTTCCTTCATGTTCAAGACGGTCAGGTGAGGTTAAAGATAGATAAAATAAAACTTTATTAACGTGTGAGTGCCACATAGCCTAGGAAAATCCCATACTAATTTGGGGACAAGTTCTGTTTAAGAACACAAACCGTTCAACATTGCTAGTCGTTTCTGACTATATTAGGAAAAATGTAACAATACCCGGTAAATAACATGTGCTGCTTTTGGTGAATCGACGTGGAAACTATCAGTGCTTTTATTCTCATCCCTGAATTAAACGTAGCACAAAAATGCCCGACGGCATTGGAGCTTTGGTTTCAATTTGATAGTCTGCAATTTTTAAAAACTAGACCTGCACTATCGACTGTAGAAAACGAGCATGCAGTCCAACGAAGTGTTGTTTTTCATATCCTCAGAGAGTACTGTCGTCATTAAAGGAACATGCTAAGGCAGTGTTAGAGCCACCTAAACCTCACCCAGCATCCGTGACAACTTACCGTACACAAAATGACACGGCTGCAGTATGGAAACGTATTTTCAGTTATGCTTCTGTAAGGTAAATATCTGTTGTTTTGCCCTTGGGATCATCGAAATGTCAAGTTGACAGGTGATGATGAAAGTAAAGTTAATGAAGTTGATGTTATAGGCTAGAAGTGTAGTCTTAAGTTACGTTAAGTCGCACGTTACACTCATGTAACGACAAACGTACATGTATGAAGTTCTAGATGTTGCATGTGTTGATCTTTGAGCTGAACGGTTAATGAAAGAGAAAATGAACGCGAGAGTCCATTACACCCAATATTAAAGGAAGCAACAGTTACTATAAGTAAACAGAAAATTTCACTGTAAAATCAAAATCAATTATACGTCTTGTTGTACAGCAATTTAATTATTTAATGTTGTGTAGTGATATTAGTTGCCCTTTATAAAACCAAATGTTCTTTGGCATGTATTATCTACATGTAGGTAATAAGATTGTTCTGCTGTTTGATTCTATTTACAAACAGTTTGAGTTCCAAGGATGATGTTCTTGAATTCGACACCAAAATTAGTGAAGACGACATGGGTGGCAGCAGTAACACGACTGGTGAGTTTGATCTTGGCACGGCAGTTGAGCTGCTTGGCTTGGATGACGACGATGCCAAGACACAGGCCAGTAAACTGCAAGGGGCCTACATGTCCTTCCTACTGCTCAGGCACCTCAGGCTTAGGGATCTACAGAGATCGGTAAGAAATGCTCCTTACGTGACAGAGCGGGGAAGAATCTTGTTCAATATTTGTACTTCAATGACATAGAAGAAGGTTTCAAGTTAGAGTTTACTCGATGAATTCAAACAGGTGAAAAATAAGGGTTATCCTTGGCCTGACATAAAGGAATTAGTTGCAGGCATATCAGGTATACGAGATAGCTGTAATCGATGGCAAGGAGCTAAACCTTGAATAACTGTCCTACCATTCATGAATCCCTAGTGTACTAATGCCTTGAAAAAGTTACAGGTACATGAACCTATTTCAAATCTCCAGGAATTGTGACAGAAGGCAGCCACAGAAAAAGCTGTATCGAGCAAACGTTTACCATGCCATGTACGATTTCTCTGTTAATATACAACCGTTTTTTGCATTGTTTCCTTTGTAGTGCCTTGGTATGCTAAACTACTTCAGATCCACCGAGCGAACCCTAACAATAAATGACGGCGGTTTGTCTCTAGACGGAGGAAAGCAAAAGCCATCCAAGTAAGTTACTGAGCCAAGATATGCAGCACAGTATGAATTTTCGGCAGCTGAATAGCATCTGACTGCAAGCTACCATTGCACGCTGGAGCCCAGTTAACCGTTAGACACTTTCACGTTAATAGTTTTTTTCTCAACCGTTTAACAGCTCCAGCCATCCGTGAGAACAAATTGCTCGACCGTAAAAATGTTTTCATCATCCGTTAGGCATAACCAGCTAGCCGTTAGAGCGTTAGGAAAAAGTTAGAACGCTTATTAACTGATCCGTTAGGCACAACTTGTTAGCCATTAAAGCGTTAGCGCAAGCCGTTAGAACGCTTTAATGGCCGTTAACTATCCGCTAGCTATCTGTAAGTTTTAACCCGTTTAACGGATAAGCATTAAGGTACGTTTTCCCGTTTACAGTCACACATGAAGAAGACAGAAATAATTGCAAAACTAATAACTTCTATTTTTGTGCAAAGCCAAAAAAGACCCATGATTGCAGCAATTTGTATGAGAGGATTGTATTATCTTGACAGACCGCTCCTTTCCCTTGATATGCTTAGAACGCCAGTATTGCTTGTACTGATTTTAGAAGAAAAGAACGGCTTAGATTGGCTAAAGCAGCTTGAAATTGCCCCTTTTGCAGAATTGTAAGTTTTAATTTTAGCAACAAGTGACATGCGATATCCTTTTTTAGGCATCAAGTGTTTCATGGTGGTGGAATTGCAGGCGTTGGATCTCACCAGTACATTCACAACACACCAGCCGATTACAGGTATAGTATTAAGAGACCAATGTCCTGCCAGCTACTTTGTTACACTCGGCATTCAGAGCCCAACAGCCTGAGTCATCTTGAGTGCTATGTCCTCAGCCAAAATACAACGTACAATGTACGTTCATAGTCCCTTTCTATATCAAAGTATAACGTGAAACCTTTAAAATATGCTGGGGGTGAGACTCACTCTTTAATTTGCACAATAATATTTTTAGTAGTCTAGTTAAAATGAGTTCCCAAATCTGAATTGAATTTCCTTAGACCGCACAGCCGCGATGTAGCGTATCACACTAACCAAACTGCTATCGCTCTTTTTAGGGTTGAACAGTCAGAGTTCATGGAATTTTCGGAGGTGAGTGTTTTTGTTGTTTACGTTGCAGAATCATCAACAGAATTTAATTTAAAATTAAATTGCTGTCCGTGTTAAACTGCTATTGACTAAATTTTGCTTCCAAGTCGCGCACTGGATGTGAATCTCAAGGAGAGAAAAAAAGGGCTCATGAAATGTAGTTGATGTTGATGTTTATATCAAGTGGACACTACATGACGAACGTACTTCTTAATTTTGTTACCCTATCTTTCGCAAGGACATTTCTCAATTCATTGCATCCTATGCTCATTCATTATTGTAGGTCGAAAATCATGATGATTTCTTTACGACAGAGGAAGGACGAGTTCACATTCAGGACCAGCGAGGCTACTACATTTTGTATGACTCAGCGCTGTCAGACTTCAAGTGAGTACAACATGCATTAATCAGGAAATTATCTTTGAACCTCTTCTCGGCTTGCTCGAGAAATAACGATAGGAGGTTTTGTAAGTATCACTTTGTCCAGGATTTCTAAAACAAAGCACTTTCTTCATCCACGGTTCGCTTCAAGACAAAACAAAACATGACCAAACAACGACATTAATTTGTTTGTTGTGTAATGTTTATTACTTACTTTTTTTATTTCAGGGAACTGGAAACAGAACTTTTGTTAGTGGCGACTCATTTTATCGAGAAAGACAAAGATTTAAGACTGCCCAGAACTCTTAAGGTTGGTTTCCATATAAATGATTCATTAATGTTTCGCCATTCGTCTTTATAAATGCACCTTTCACTTTCGAACCACTCGGTGTGTTTTGAATTTGTAAACTAGCATTGACCCTAGCTTAGCGTTCGCCTCTCTATGACTCTTCTATCTGAAGTAAAAAGGTAGAATATGGAACTTTGGCAGGCCTTTTTATTAACATGCCTTTTGCATTAGTTTCAGGGAGATCATATTGATCTGGCAGCTTATGGACATCAGCAAGTCGATAGGTTCGCCGTTCTTTTGGACTTGTGGACAAATGAAGCAGCATATTTGGAAAACAAAAGACAGGTAAGAAACTGCCAAGTCAAAAGTTCAGACATGTCTCTATGTCATTCTCTACATGTACAACCTTTCCAATGCCACTGACATGTTTCTGTTTTCCTTCTTTTCTCAAGCTGTTGGACTGTTACCTGGAAGCTTATCATCACGTTTTTGATCCAAAAGAAAAGAAACGGCTTGCTCAGGTTTGTAGCAACAGGCAGTAAATAAAGATTTACGACCCATGTACTGACGGGATTGAACACTGGGTCAGAATAACTGACTTAAACCCTTAAGATCCTGCTAGAAGATAGGTCGTCGATCAGACATCACACTAACACAATAACATCGAAGTTCAAAATCGTTTTTTTTTTTACTTTTCAATTTCATTGTGCTTTTCTTGGTTGTTATCATTAGTAATAGTAGCTAATAAAGCATTTTCCATCTGTTCTTGAGCGGGTTTTCTCCACATTTCAGATAATGGTGAATGTGATGCATGCAAGACCAAGATATGATTTTTCTGCTGACTATTTCGTCAAGATTTACCGTGCTGAGTGTGTCTGTCTTCGACTCCATTGCAACTTAATCAAGTCAATTCTTGACAAACAGGTAAGACAGATTTTGTCTACTGGTATGTCCAGGTTACCGGCAAGCATATTCTTCCACTAATAAAGGCAACAAGTCATACTCTACAACTCATTTCCTTTAAACAGCCACATGGTCATTGCCAAAACTGGTTAACTCTTTACGAATATCGCGTCGACTAAAGTTTACTTTTCATTCAAATGGTTGACCTGATAATGTGTTACCCTTCGTCTTACAGATTGATGACGAGCGAGAGTACATCCAGAAGGTTTGCAGGGAAGATAACCCTGGTAAGATAGGAATCATGCTTACTCTTTAGTAACTGCCATCATCGTGGGACATGCGAATTGTTGTCATAGATAGCGTGTCTTCCTGGATGCTTACTAATATAGTGACTGGAATTAGTGCATCGAGGCAATGAAGTCCATGGAGTAATTTTCATCGTGCTGTAGTACACTTAAGCGAATGTTTACTGTTCATATTACACCAACATGTGTAGTTTAAGACAATTGCGAAGGACCCTTCTTTCATACAGCCTAAGACGTTTTGCAGAAATTTTTATGCATTACAGTGTTGACGTTTTATGATGATCTTTTGCAGCATTGTTTGGTCTTCCTCATCGGATCATTCCACAGCAGCACATAGCGGTAAACACAAGTCGGTAAGGAACCTTGACATCCTATTTTGCTCAACCTTAGAGCGGTTTTCAATTGAGTGTCGGAAAACCAAAACCAAAGTAATCACTCTGGCCAATCACAAAGGACACAGACAATCCAGTAAACCAATCAAAAATCGAACCATGTAGCAGAACCATGTAGCCGGCACAAAGCGCGGGAAAACGTTTGTAAGCGAGTCGTGATTGGTTCTGGTTTTACTTCTGATTAGTCGAGAAAGTGGCGCGAGATTTTTCAGCCAATCACTAAGTGTAGTAATACAAAACCAAGCACTCAGGTGAAAATCGCTCTGTCTTGTTGCTGTGTTTTGGGGACTCATAGTGGGTAGTGTTTTATTCAGGAGACGCGATGATCTAAGGTTTGGGTTGAGTCCAGAGTTCACGAGCCTGACTATTGTTGTCGTGCTGTGTTCCTGGTAAAGACAGGGCACCTCACCACCGTACTGCGTAAGTGGGTTTGGAAAATTGTTATGGCAACCAGACGAGAATATGGAGAGTAACCAGCTATATTATTGGTGCTGCATTACAATAATTTGTCTTCTTACTGCTCGTGAACAAACAGATGTGTGTTTGATAGCCAACTCTTCCATGAGATATATCACGTTTGAATCTTGAGTTTACAACGTAGAGCCAAATGAGTAGGAACAACCATGACTCACAGATAGACTTGGGTTGCATGTTAACGTTTGCTCACTTTGTGTTTACTGCAGGCCCGCTCTGAGGTATGTCTACATGTTAGAGTTTCATCCATCCCTCGGTCTGTCCAGCAGGGTTTATGAATCAATACAGAATGCTTTAAAGGTATGCATAGTTCTATTTGTCCTATTTCTTGAGTAGCAACAAGTACTGCTTAGTAAGGCTGCTAACGCAATGGCATGATCCTCGCGGTGCGCTCACCAATCGAAGCGGAATGAAAGAATTCGGGACTTCAACGGGATTCGAACCCATGACCTCCGTAATACCAGTGCGATGCTCCAGTAATTGAACTATAAAACCACTCATTGGAGCCATATCATTTTTGAAGTTTCTACCTTTCCCATGAAGGAATAGCTGCAGAATTTGTAGGGGCGGAGAGAAACTAGCAATGACACAACCCTCACCTTGAGCCTATCAATTCAAGGAATTTGGCGAAACAAGCCTGGAAAAACTTCAAGGTTACTAAATGTCTATGGTGTAAGAGTGGAAATAATTACTTGCAATCGTTTTAAGAACAAGTTTGACAGTGGCAAGGTCATCTGACGAGACCATAGATTGTGCCTTTGATTCATGAACAAGCGGAATCTTTAACATGATTAAGGTATACCAAAGTTAATAGAAGGAAATGGGTAGAAAGCCCGGCAAACATCAAAGGAGCAAACAAAGAGGCCAAGATTTAGGTTGGAAGGTCCATGACAGTGCACATCCTTTTGTTTTGCGCTCATACACTATGCATGACTTACGTAAACGCAATGTTTTCATTGGTTAGCTGCATTGGCGCACGTAACCACCTATTGTATTTTGTCAGGTTTTGTGCACGGTCAACCCCCAAAATAGCGAACAAAAACCTATCACAAAGAACTTTGCCGGGCTTCATAACCATTTCTCTCTATTAGCTATGGGTATACGATACACGTGAAACTCGAGTGCTTAACGTTGGTTTTGTTTCAACTAGACGTTTACTCAGATACACAAACCGAAAAGTACTGGAGAAATTATATCCCTGGAGCGTCGCTTGTATGAAGTAGTGCAAAAGGAATGGGACAGTCAAGAACCCACTGGCCACTCATTTGCACAGCAGACGCAGAAAGATGTAAGTGCTACTTTAATACCATACCATAAACGATCGGGGGGTAATATGTACCAGGTGATGTTTCGAAACCAGACTGAGCCTGCAGATTTTCGTCTCTAAGTTGCCAAGCAACTTATAAGACCATGATCGCATGATAAACTTCGGAGTCCTCTCGAGCGCTCACGCTATTCGGTGATTGGATAATCAAACATCGGAAACTTAACGAGTGCTTGAACGAAGATTTGCCGAAACGAAACGACACTTGTTCCCGCGACTGTTAAGGTAGTCTTGTAGAACAATCACTGCCAGAAGCTTAATGTTAGGTGTTCTGTTCAAAACAGCTTTGAATGTTAAATTAACTCAAATCCCACAGAAAGTTGAACATTCCTGCCTTAAGTTTACTACTTTATCATGCAGAGTGTAAAGATAATGGGCAATTTCGTAGTATTGTAAATCTCCCCAAACCAGTCGACGGACGGACGGACGGACGGACGGACGGACGGACGGACGGACGGACGGACGGACGGACGGACGGACGGACGGACGGACGTGGAACGTTCACCAAAAATTGTAATTACATGTACGTACATTTACGTTACAACCTAATGGCTGGTTCAAGCTCCTAAAATAAGTTGGCCTTGTTTGAACCAAAATCTAGAATCACGTTTCAAGCGATTTAGATTTTCTCTTTCATGTTTATCTTTAAAATGAAATCGTTCTGTTGAACATTAAGTTTATCATCCATAACTTAAGCTTGTCTGTATTTTAGCTCATTTGCATCAGGTTCGACTTATGTGAAACTCGACATTAAAATCGGGCCTAGTGCATGAAGTATACACTTATTAAATACCTGTTTTAGATATGCATCCGTATATTAAAACCACATTTTCTGTCGTTGTAGCTCTTTTCAGAGGTGTTTGTGGAGGATCCGATCTTTGTTTGTGAAGTGGCCCAGTCTCTAGTGAACCAAGCTTCAAATTCCAAGAAGGGAGGACGAAAGTCTGTCAAAGAGAAACAAAAGATCCTTACAGAGACCTGGTCAAAACTGTTGGAGGTAAAGTAATGGGCCCAATGGGCCAGTGAGATTGCAATCCATTCATACAACAGTCTTTCACTAGAATGGTCCGCCAAATAATAGTAATTCCGGTTTCAGTCCCCTCCACCCTCCCCCTCCCCCGTTCCCCCTCCCCCCGGATGCTAGTCTATCGGAGGGTTCACCCGAGCGCTTTAATTCGCCGGAAGCCATCTAATACGTGCACCTGGGTGGAGAGGGGCACTGCGAGAGTACCGTAGTACCGCCGATTCGGAGTCCAGCGCACTAACCATTAGGCCGCCGCGAGTTTCACGCTCCTTAAAGGCAATGCAAGCATACTGCAAGTACGCTTGTAAACATAAGCAGCTTGTGTGGTACCCTGTAATTGCGTTAGCCTTGACTAATCATTTTGTTTAAATTGGTCCCAGGTTGTCACGTTAAGGCACAGGCTTATAACAACAGCCCAGGAGACAGATGTAGTGACAAAGGTAAGCGCTCGTTGTTATTGTAATCATGCGCACAGTACAAAAAAACCTGCCTGCCTGATCTCCTGATTTGGTCTGAAGTGTCTGATCGGTTGGGAGTTGATTTTGGTTAGGTTGAGACAACTTAAGATTGCTTTTAGGGGCGTCTGTGCCGCTCACTGCAATTCTGCGCAACAACTTTGAATGAATAGCAAAAGCACGGTAATCAAAGGTCTTTCAGATCTGTACATAAGTAATTCACAGTCATTTTGTTGAAAAGGAAGAGCACCTAGTCTAGGAATCTAGAACCGTTTATGACATGACCAGGCGTTGAAGACTTTATCTCCATGGAACGATAACAACATTAATTTAGCATTGGCTTGCTGTAATTTCTTGCTGTAATAAACGCGGTTAGCTGAGTTCGTCCGCAAAAACCTTTTGCACCTTTGTGGTACGGCGTGGCCAAATACAGCATGCATGTATGCCATATTGCAGGCATGTTTTCGTTTCAGTTTGTGAAACAAGTAGCAACTTTAGAAAATTCCTCTTAAAACTACACTACGCGAGGAGTGTTCAATCTCTGTTTTCCAGTCAGAAGAAGGATTCTTCAGATACTTTATCTCACTTTAGTGATTAATATTCCTTAATAGATAATTACTTCGGTTCACAGCATTATTGGGTATAATGCAGGCAGCTGAAGCCGCAAGCCGCTTGCACATTGATGTTTTGGTACAGGCTGAAATCGTCGATATAATGCAGCCTGAGTGAAAATAATAAGATTTTAGGAGGATCAGTAATTGTTACCAAATAACATGGCCTCAGAATCCCAGCGATTTTTTTGCTTGCTTGACTGCCATAAACAAAAGTGATGATCATAGCTTTACAGCTCTCAACAATATATTCTTTTTTTTGACAGGCCTACAAGCGGCAAGCTAAAGAGATTGGTTTTGATGAGTACCATGCATTCCTCCGCGCAGTGTCTTTCGACTTCGCGCAGACAAAGCCAGATGCTGAGATACAAAATGTACTCATTACTGTTGTGCAAGAGGATGACAGTAGGGTTGACAGGTGATAATTTACTTATTGCCTTGCGAAGGAGTAAATATTTGTCATTTGTAGTGTTTAGTTTAAAAGCATGTCTAAGTTTCTTCTTGTGTAAACTTTTCGTTCGTGTTTTGTCACCACGATTCACAGGGTCCTGGAAAACTGGGAAAGGTCCTTAAATTTGTATTAGCGTTAACGGCCCGAAAAAAATCAAAAATTAATTTAAATATGGGTATCGTGCAACTTCATAAAATTTTGACATGGACATTTTAATGAATTCTTGTTATCGGAATCTCTGTGTTAGGACCAAGTAATACTGCACAAAACGGTTTACAGTGTTAGAAGCAATTTATGTTAATCATTGTGGCTTTCTGACGGAACGTACGAATCTTTTCATCTGGCTAACAATGTTTTCTTAACCCCCACATGTTGGGTTCCTTTCCTTAATTAGTTTTGTGATGCCTTTTAAAATGAAAACAATTAATCAGAATTTTCCAAATCCATTCACTCGTTACAATTTGTGACATACATTTTTCGGTAGTATGTGGAAAATCTGAATTTGTTTTTTCTTTTTGTTATAGATATACTCCAGCTTACACACCTTTGGCTATTCAAGAATTGGATGAAAAACATTTAGGCACGTTTAGCTTCCGAACAAGAGATGGGCTGTTACAGGTTTGTGAAAAAAAAAAGAATTTATAAATTTATAAATTGTTTTATACTGTACGTCAATTTGCATGCAAAAGCATCACAAACGCCTTGTAATCTCTTTGAGAAAAGTAAAAAAATGTCACAAGGAACGTCCGGGGTAGACTTCGGAGCCCTATAAAGTTGTTTTCTATGCCATGCTATAATACGTCTCAAATACGAATAAACATGCTTACAATACCGGAAAATATTTCACAATCGCCTAGGGACGTGAATTTGTTTTTGGCGTTGATCAGATCTGCTCCTTTGAATTTGTGATAAAACGTGTAAAGGAAGTTAGGTGTAGAGAACGTTGCCGTTTAGCGATTTCAGAGATTTCTCTTTCATTCTAAAAATGTTTAAACAAGCAAGCAACCGTGGACGATCTCTTTCGCTTGCATGTTGTTGCCCAGTGGCTTCTTGTTTGTTTACAGGTAACCTAGGCATTCCCCTTAAGTCCATGGGCTTTCCTTTTGATCCTTTTTTATTGCAATATGCACTTTCGGCATATAGCGGCAAATAAAATTGAATTGAATTACTTAGTTTGTCATTAAATTTTGTGTTTGTTGCAGATTATGTCTGGGACAGGAGTGGAGAAGTTGCAAACAATTCTAATGTCGCAGGTTACAACAGTTTTAAAATTAGCAACCTATCATTTTATTTTGCCCGTTACTCAATTCTATTGTATTTTAAAGTAACACAACGCTCTTATTTATTCTATTCGGTAGATAATTGGGCGAGAGGTTCTGAAAACTAACTGCATGCTTATCTTTAAAGGGTTTCTTTCTAAGATATGCATGTCGCTAAATCATGCTTAAAGTCTGGTTAGAGTTTATAGTGTGAGTGCCATGCACTTTGTGGTTAAATACAATCCGAAGCAGCGTCCACCCTCATAACACCACAGTTTTAATATCTGTAGGTTGTAACGTGTAACTTTAGTTCTGGTTGAAGTCTGTATTTTGCCGTCCGTAAAGCAAAATAAGTCAGTTAGTTTGTCTTTTGTCCGTAGGTTGTCCACAAGAATCTTCTCATTTCATCCATTCTTCAACTCGACAGCTGTTCAAAGATCATCACAGCTGCAAAAGCAAAGGCAGCTGAAACAGAGAAAAGGTATAAAAGTGGAATAAGCTTTTCAGGAACCAACCTCGAGTTTGGTTACTTTTAGTAAGCCATTGCCCTGAAAAATCCAAGAATACTGACGGAGTTTTTATGGATTTGAAATTCCGATCTGCATATATATGAAATTTATTTTCTGCTACAAGTTTAATCCATAAGTTTTTATACGTACGCATTGTACAGACCAATCTTAAAGAGGCAGTCTCACCAAGATTCAGTTCTACTTCGAAATCCAATGAAAGCGTTCGTATTAATAGTAGATAGTAGATAAGTGACCATTATCTGATCTACGGCCAAATGACGGAGAAAGTCTGCAAGCACAAGTCAAAGACCATAACATTTAGGCAGACTAAGAACACTGATTTTGAACTGCTTAATCAAGAACTCATGAATGCGCCTTGGCAAGTGGGCGATATCTTCACAAGCACAGACGATCAGTATGATTATTGGAAAGGACTTTTTGAAAACGTCATAGACCAGCATGCGCCAGTCAAAAGAAAGAGAGTGAGAGAAAAGGACATTCCTTACATGACAGAGGATTGGAAAAGGGCATTGAGAACCAAAAGGAAGTACGCAAAAAAGTTTGCTCTAGATCGCACAGTTGAGAATCTAGAACTTAAAAGAAAGTATCGAAATATAGCTACCCGAGAGCGCCGGAAAGCTATTAGAGCATATTGGTACAAAAAGACCGAAGAACTTAAATCGAGGCCTGATAAATTCTATGATACTTTCAAACCATTCATTGGTGGTAAAAGCAAGGAACCAACAGCAATTTACCTTAAGATAAACGAACACAACATTGCAAAGAATCAAAAGGAAGTAGCAGAAACACTGGCAGATTACTTTACTAATGTGGCGTCAGATATTGGAGGAGATCATGTCAACAATCTCGCGGAAGAGGACCACAGTGAGCACAGTAGCGTTAGGAGCATACGAGAAGCCTATAAAGAAAACGATTTCGACTTCAAATTATTTTCGGTGCCTGAAGTACAACAGGCCCTTCAAAAAATCAATCCAAAGAAATCTAGTGGATGGGACTCGCGTATTTCACCAAAGCTTCTCAAGAGTGTGGCTGAGGGTACAGCAGCATCCCTTACTAGACTCTACAACAACTGCATAGAGCAAGGTGAATGGCCTAATGCGTGGAAAATGGGTGAGTGGACACCAGCGTATAAGAAGGGAGACAGACAGGATACTACAAGCTACCGCCCTATCACTTCCCTTACCGCAGTCGACAAAATATTCGAACAGTTGCTTTGCAACCAGGTGACATGCCATTATGATAAAACTCTGTACAACAGAATGACAGCGTACAGGAAAAAACACAGCTGCGAAACAACACTGCTTGCGCTGATAGAAGATTGGAAATTGGCCGTTGATACAAAGCAACTTGTTTATATTCTATCTACAGATATGAGCAAGGCCTTCGACAGCTTGAGCCATTCCTTGACGATAAAGAAGCTGGAGGCTTACGGCTTTGGAAGACGTTCTCTTGAACTAATGCGATCATTCTTTGAGAACAGACATAACAGAGAAAAATTGGGCGAAATCACGAGTGACTGGATAAAGATGAAACGTGGATGCCCTCAAGGATCATCCTTCGGACCCCTACTTTGGAACATGTTTCAAAATGATCTGTCATCACATGTAAAGGACGCAAACTTAACTATGTACGCTGACGACCACCAAATGTACGTTAAGGGAACGGACCACGAAACAGTTGGACGCAGTTTGAAAATTCATGGTAGCCAAGCCCTGGCTTGGTACTCAAAGAACTATTTAAAAGCAAATCCAGACAAGTTCCAGTCGCTAAATATCAATCCAAGAAAACTCGATAAGGACAAGAGCGACACAGTCCTTAGCATCGATGACATAGATATTACAAAAACAGAACAAATCAAGCTACTGGGAGTCCACATCGACGATAATCTTGAGTTTACCGAGCATATCCGTGTGCTATGCATTAAGGCCAGCCAGAAAGTCGGAGTACTTTCTCGTCTTCGCAATTTAATACCTTGCAAGGCTAAGCTATTACTGTATAAGACGTTTATTTTACCTCACCTAACATACTGCCATCTAACATGGCAGTTTTGTAAGTCATCGGACAAAAGGAAACTTGAGAGAATTCAGGAACGCGCATTAAGAGTTATATTCAGATCCCACGCCGAAACCTATAACGAACTCTTGGGACGGGCAGATCTGCCCACACTATATAATAGGCGTTTACAAGATACAACAACGCTTATGTATAAGGTCAAGAACGGGCTTGCCCCAGACAACGTCTCTGCCCTTTTTGTCCGCAAAGACACTCGCTTAGAAACAGTGATTTTGTCTTACCGCGTTTTGATACTAAACGCTACGGGAAACATTGTATCAGATATCTTGGACCACTTCTATGGTCAAAATTAAGCAAAGACCTGAAAAACTCGCCGACTGTGGCTGCATTCAAAATTAAAATTAGAAAACTCAATCTATCGGACTACGTGGACAACAATAGTAACTGTTGCAAACTCTGTTGCGCTTAAGACATTGTAAATATTAGTTTTTAGTTAAGTATTTTAAATATTTTCAGCTTAGCATTATTAAAAGTATTTTAGGTATTTTAATTGTGTCCCCAATTAGTCCATAAGGGCTAAACACACAGACACGGTAATAAAGTTTTTATCTTATTATCTTATCTTATCTTATTAATTGGAAATCCACTAATAGTTGCCGAGCCTTGCAAAAATGTACTGCACTAGTCACGAAAGTTGTTTAAAACTGGCGCGGCTACGGACGGGTGGGAAAGAAGTTTTCTAAAACTTGAAAACGCCGGGCCGACGTTTTCAATTTTGACAGTAGTGTTGCTTCGAAGTCACTAAAAAAAGCATTGATTATGGTTTTTCACATCTTAAAGAGTGAATTTATGCTTTTTTGTTGTTTAAACGTTATTCTGTTGATCAGTGAGTGCGCCTTTATAATTTAAGCATAGTTTCCACAAAAACTTAGAAGACGCCTTCTCCGAACGTTACCACGTTCTCCGTCGCCTTCAGAATATATGTCATACAAGCTCCTGAAGTCTCTCACTTATTTATGCAGTGAATAGTACTAGTCAGGGAGTTATTATTTGTGTTACTATAATAATTGCTATTTTAAAAAAAATGCGTTTTTCACTTATTCTCAAATTGTGGAATTATTTCCAGTGCTGGACTGTCCCCACGATCTTCTCACGACACGTCGCTTACCAGTCGCGCCAGTTCAGCTGAGGGAGCCCCTCCCCACCTCACAGCTTTCTCCACCAAGAGACTGGATCGAGAGTTTGAACGCAAGCTACAAGAAGTGTTCGTCTCGGTACAGCTCGAGAAGGTAGGTAATAACTAACTCAGTGATCAACGTAAAAAAGGCAACACTGCCTGCGCTTTAAGCAAAGTTAAAATGATTGATCAAATATAGGATACCTGCGCAGCGTAGGTGCTAAATGTATAAATGAAAAAAAAAAATAGGTAATACTACGCTGTAGTCAAAATACTTTTCCCGACGTTTCGGCAATGCTGCCTTCTTCAGGGGGACAAAAGGTAATTACTACCCATTTGGGCGGAGAGGCACTCTTTTAGTTACAAAGTGTCTCTGGATCCGAGAACTCTTATAGTTGAAATATCCTCCAAAATTTTGGATCCGAGAACTCATTAATTTCCCGACGTTTCGGCGACCTCATGACGCCATTATCAAGGGCTCAAATGAGAAATTAAGGCGGTGACAAACGAGGACACAATGTTGCGGACACATTGTTGCGGACACAAATGTTTCTCCGTATGCCCGCGCGCGCAAGATTTGTTGCGGACACAAAATTTGTGTCCGCAACAAATGTTTCCTGGTTTGCGCAGAATAGAAACAATCATGAGCAACAATGTGTCCGCAACATTGTGTCCTCGTTTGCCACCACCTTTAAGTAAATGCGAGTTCAAAGAGTTATAAATTTACATAGTGGAGGTGGCTACACAAATACTTTGGCACGGATAGAATCCGTTTGCACGTTCAAACTCGGTGAAATATCCTGCAAGATTTAGGTTTTTTCGTACAATCGACAAGAGCGTTTATTCCAGAAGTTGCAACCATCAATAAAGGTTGTCATCTTAGCTCGAGATACTGCTTTATATTGTATGTTTTCGAGCTTCCGGAGCACTTGCCGAGGGCCTGTACAGATGCATTTGCGTGTTGACTTGAAGGCTTTCCCTTCAATATTGCAATACTGTTCCCATCAACGACTGTTTCCCCCTAATTCTGAATCGTACATTTTGTTTCAGACGTTTCTGCGGGACAAAATGCTGAACGATTACATCCACAAAAAGGAACAACTGGGCGCCGTCATGAAGAACATCGATGAAGTTATCAAGTTGAAACGGTGAGCATGGTTGTTCATTTGTAAAAGTGCAACTTATTGTTCCTACGCTTCGCTTAGACTGTATACATCACTGGCTGTATGTTGTAAAACTAAAACTCCCAAGAGGTTGTAAAGTGATTCATTTCCGCGGGAATGTGAAATAAATAATCAGAAATAAAACGAGAACATCTAACTGGTGCCGAGCGCGCGAAAACGCACATACATAAACCAAGTCACGTGTGGTGTGCTTTGTTATCTGATTGGTTGAGAATTTGACGATGATTAATCCTATTGGTCACCGCACGCGTTTAGGGGTTTTATATGTGTCAATCACGAGGTTGGCAAATTTCAAAACTCCTGATTGGAGGTGAACAGATAACTTATGTGCTTTCCAATCGCAACTTCTGTATTATTGTTTTAAGGACTCCTGAATTGCTTACAGACGTTTGTTGTATAATTTTGACTCCTATAAACAGTAGGGTTGTGGTTGTAGTAAGTTAACACAAATATTTGTCTGTCGTTGACTAATATTAAACGTTTAAAACAAACGTTTGTTTTAAACGTTTAATATTAGTCAGCGACAGACAAATATTTGTGTTATGAATATTCCTGACTGCAATTTCAGCGTTTACCGTTTGCAGTAAGTTATTGTGTTCCAAGTGTCGATAAAGTTTTCTTTCTTTGTGTGTTTTTAAAGTTTTCTTTCTTTGTGTGTTTTTAGGAAGCTCGTCACGGATTTCTGTGAGAAGCTTCACAAGAGAGTATCCCAGTATTCCTTGCAATCTCAGGTATTTGTTAGGTCTGCAAGACATATTTCGATTTAGTTTTAATGCGTTGTGTCGGTTATTAAAATGCTCTGTTTACACCCTCACAGATGATTGCATATTGTGTCAGTTTGTTGAATCTTATGGCTGATTTTCCAACTACAAGGTATGTTGACCATTAATTGAAGTGTGTACGACTGGACATTTCCTGACCTGATAGCTAAAAGTAATACTATATGAACATATGAACAAGGAATTTCCATTGCCGCTTTCCTTTCTGGGAAGAGCCGTTGCTCAAAAGTGATCTAAAGCTAACTGTTCCCAGGTAAATCGATGAGTTGAAGAGAAGGAAGGACTTGCAAGAATGAAACATAATGAATGAGGAAATCTTCTCTTGAAATATGTAGCGCTAAATTCGTAAATTTAACATTAAAATAAATACTTTTTATTCAGTTAGGCGAGCCTTGGTTTGTTGTGTTTGTGCACCAACATAAAACATGTAGATGGAAGTTTATTAATTAATGCGGAATTTTCTTTATGATGTTGTTTATTATAGAGATGCTCATTTTGTAATTGGCGAAGAAGATGAGAAGAAGAGCGAAGAAGATGACAAGATCGTTTCTGATCCAAAGTACGTTACTTTTACACTCATTGTCATCCAGGTCCATTTCTCTCGAACTGATATGACCCGTGAAAGCACTGCACCATCCAAACGATCCGTACGACCTGGACAGGTCGTGAAACAATGGTTTACGATTCGGACGCATGGTGAATTGAATATCGTTTGCGACCCGTACGGAGCCTGTATGGTTCACAGATCGTACAGTCGGTAAACTGTATATGATTAGTGACACTAGAGCGGTGTTCACATGAGTGTTAAAAGTAATTCATATTTGCTTCGGTTTTGCATTACTACGCTCAGTGATTGGTTTAAAAAAATTACGTCACTTCCTCGACTTGACCAATCAGAAGTAAAACCAAAACCAATCACAACTTGCTCGCGCACGTTTTCCCGCGCTTCGTGCCGGCTGCATGTATTTGCTTCGCGTTTTGATTGGTTCACTGGATTGTCTGTGTCCTTTGTGATTGGCCATAGGTGATTCCTTTGGATTTGGTTTTACGACACTCATTTGAAAATTGTTGTAAGTCCAAACTAAACATGCTAAACACAAGGTATATTCTTCGTTCTAAAAGCGTGAAAGGCCAAACACGCTCAAGATATCTGCACGCATTTTTCACTGTGTGTTGTATTTATGTTCTAGGCAATTCAAGCCCCGACCTCGCAGACTGCTGTCCTCTGATGGCAAAAGCTTGTTGAATCTCTGGTTTGTTCCTCATTACACCGAGGTAAAAATTAAAGTAATTGGTAAATTAAGCCCAAATTTAGTCATAAATTATGTATCGGAAAGAAAGATCTTTAATTAAATAGTTTGCCAAAAATGTAAAACGACAAAGCTCTTTTAACTCATGGTGAACCAAAGCGGTAACAGCAACGAGAACGTCACCAAACAAAATGTTTAATGAGCAGAACAATAGCTCTGCACGTGCATTTGAAATCAGGGTACATTTCCTTTGCGGTTCTCTTCAGAACAACAACGTAAAATGACCCAATTCTGCGTATTCTGGACAGAGTGAACCACGACAGCTAATTTTTGATTTTTCTATGCTCTCTTTACATATTCAGCTTGAGCCAGTTCTTAAATTGATAGATACAATGAGTATATCAAGATAATCGCCAGATTCTCGAGTAAAATATTATCCATTTTTCACCAGGCGTTGTCCTCGGCGTCGCCGTCGTCATTGCTTATTAGAGACCTTACGCAACAGGACGGCGACGCCGAGGACAACTCCTGGTGAAAAATGAATTTATATCTTACTCTAGAATCTCGCGATTATTCAGATGTATTCAGCGTATCTGTCGGTTTAAGAACTGGCTCAAGCTAAATGTGTAAAGAGAACGTTCTACTCCAAAAAGAAAAATTAAAAATTTGCCGTCGTGGTTCACGTTGTCCAGAATACGCAGAATTGGGTCATTTTACGTTGTTGATTTGCAGAGAACGGCTAGGAAATGTACCAAGACTCCAAACGCACGTGCAGAGCTATTGTTTTGCTCATTAAGCCTTTTGTTTGTTGACGTTCTCGTTGCCGTTGCCGTCGTAGTTTGCGTAAGCTCCCTAATGTCCCAATTTTCTTTTATTTCAGATTCTAAAAATGTTTCCCAAAATGAAAGGAGGTGAAAGAAATGCTGCTCTCAAAGTCATGCTGGTAAGTCGTTCCTGACGATGACAAAGAAATTGTTTTTACGTTATTTTCACTTGGTTTTGGTGAAGTTGTGTTTCTCACGCCTTGCGGGTTTACTTGTATTTACAGCAACTGATTTCATCGCTTCACGACATCTGTCAGTATCTGTGTGCGCATGCTCGGCTTGGTAGTTCTCATGCCCGGTTAGGATCGCAGAAGCTTGAGTTTTCAGGGGTGACCGCTGACTGGGGAGGAACCGAGGGAATTGGTAAGTTAAACATGCAAAAAAATATAGAAATGAATTCTGTCAAATGTTTAGTGTGGTAAAAATTTAAACAACAATGTTTGTCAGTCAGTGTCGATTACTTGTTACCAAAAAAATACACCCAAACCTTTCTCTTAATGCTCTTGATTTGCATATATTTGATTTACTATTTATAGTTGGACCAAATTAAATTTCTTATCAGTTTTGACCGTCTCTTACTTCTTCTTTTAAGGTGCTGAGTTACGCGAGATACAGAAACAGATCAACCATCTGGAAAACCCACACGACCCTCAAGAGGTAAGCATAATAAGACGAAACAGAAGACACCTGATCAAATAAGGTTTGTTACTTTTTGCCTAGCTTCTGTTCGACGTTGTTTTCTGGTACTGCTTGTAAGAAGGCTACGCCTTATTTGTGATATGCTGCTGCTATTGTTGCTGTTGTTGGTTTTGGTTAACACGCTTAAGCCACCCCTTACTTGTCTGTAACAAACAAGGTACATTATGGGAAAGTGACGGTAAAATACACTTAAATCTACTAGATGGACACCTGTATGGTACTTATACTGTTGGGTTATTATTGGTAATTAGACCTAAGCTAGCTAAAGAGAGACATACCGGTATTCTCCATTAATGCCGCCATAACATTATTATTGAAAACATAATTGTTACAGGGATGAAATTACTAGCTACCCTTGAGTTTTTGTCATTTCATTCTACTTTAAATCAATTACCGTTTCCTTGCTATAGGTTGCAGACTTTCTCGCCAAGCGCCGTGATAACATGTTCCTCGAGTTTGATATCTCCATAAGTCACTCAGTCAGGGACACGTTCCTATCGACTGGAAACGAGGCTGCCTATAGGGTAAGAACACAACTAGAGAAACTAGCAATGGTATATTGTAATTCCTGGGTTTGATTGGTTTACAAGTAATGGTATATGAGCTCATATACCATAGAGCACAAATATCGTCGGTATCCGCGAGAACAGCCGGGGAACTCAAATACTGCAAATCTTTGGGTGTTTTTTATAAAACAATTGTTCCACTCGCGATTGTTGTTTATAAGATCGTTATAGCCAACTCGGTGCTACACGCCTCGTTGGCTATCTACCATCTCATACCCAACGCGCGCTCGTGGATTAATAATGTTATAGTTTAAATTTATCTTTGGGTGAAAATGTTTCCAACCAGTTTGATGTTGTGTATGTATTGTCTTATTTTCATTGTCATATTCTGAAACAAAGGAAATAAAAGTCAAACTGGTTTGGAACAGTTTAAACCACAACATATACAAGACTACGAGACATGTTGATCAAATATTGCAATCCGCGCGCGCTGATTGGTTAACTCGGAGGTGATAAGCAAAGTACTATTCACCTCCGAGCAGCCGAAGAGAAACAAAATGGCTTCCCGTGTCGCTTTGGGTACCGATAAGTAATGGTTTGGTCCGCAATTTATTCAGTTCGTGTGGTATATACGCGGCTAGGTAAATGACCACCACGTTTCACCTCCGCTTCGGTGAATAATTGCTAATTATGGTCCAAAGATAAAATTCCCCGTTGGTTAGTAAAACCTGAAAGTAGCACCCCCCCCCCCCCCCCCCCCCCCTCCCGAAACGCAGTTTAAGGTTTCGGGGGCGGGAGTCAATACAAATAACAGATACAAGTAGCTGTGTTCCAATAGAGTATTCTACGGTTTTCTTCAAAAATTTCATCCTTTATTCACCGCTATATCTGAAAGAGACTTATTCCTTTGAATTAATAAGGCATTTCTTATGTGCAAAAAGTCATACTGATTTATAACCGATCAGTTGAGTAAGTATATGACTCAGATTTAATGATGATAATTGTCTCCTTTTTCCTAACAGAGCATTACAGAGAACATGCAGTTTGCTCTTCAAAACCTCAGCAATCTTCCAAGGTAGGCTAGTACTGATTGCTAACTTGGTAGAGTCCGTACTTTAATAACGGAAGTGAAAAAAGGATCCATTTATTTGAATCCAATATTCTGCGGTTGTTGTTTTACTGTATTGTGAAATCGTTTCCCTAATAATTGTTACGTGCGAGTTTTTTGTTTTCACCTAATTTTTCGTTTTTCCGCAGACCCTGTATTTTTTTTTTTTGAGGTTGCTATTTGTTTTTATTTGTTTTTAATTTTATTTTTTATTTATTAATGAACATTTAATCCGCAGACCCTGTATGTACAGTGCTCAGATCTCATTACCCGAGCCTTTAGAAGCAAAGGACCCACTCGCAAAAGGCCTGTATCCTTGGAGATCATTTTTAGAACGGTGAGTAACATAGCATATCCATATTTTGTAGAAAAACTTTCACAAATTTTGAGTTCCAACGATCTAAAAACAGAACTTAATCGTGATCCAAAAAAAAAAAAATGAAACAGCATGCTAAAAACTGGATACCGTGCCAGGTGTAAAAAGAAATGGTTCAACGTAACATGGACACGCAAGATAATATAGCGGAGACATGCTGCAGTGTCACGTCCGCTGAAAAGTATCATTAAAAAAAATACCTACGTAAAGATGGCCACTATAGTGAACGGCTAACATTACTTTCTCATTTCAGGTACGGACCATTCCCTATGATGTACTGGCCTTGGGACCTCATCGGAGAGAACATGCAATTGTGTCTGGCTGGCTTGCGTGACGTCGACAGGTCAGTTGTTTGTCAATCATGACGTCAAATCACGTGTTCGGTGATTCAAACACAGGTGTGATGTAATAATGGCCAATGACGGCGTTCAAACGTTTTTGGTAACAGAAAATTCAGCGGTTGTTTGTAAGATTTTATAGTCCAAAGGGGATGGCAATTACAGCTAGCCCGATTCACCAGCAGTTAAAACAGAAGAAGCGGTTAAATATCGTAAACGGGGGCTTTACTTTTGTCGCTGATTGTAGTCATAGAATTTTGCACTTGACTTCTGCCTCTCGTTCTTCCTGATGGACTCGTCTTGGTCGTATTCTCGTGTATTGACTTTCTTACAAATACAGAATGCTTGAATCACGAATATTACGTTTTTGAAAATGTAAATTAAAGAATAGACATAAAAACACACCAAACCCATAAAATTTGACTACAGAAATTACGAAATTATCAACAAGAACATTTTGAGCTTAGAGCAGGTTACTGACGAGTGGTTATCTTGTGGCACAGGCATGTTGTGAATGGTGAAATCCTTGGCGTCT
Source organism: Meandrina meandrites (assembly GCA_963693305.1). Lineage (NCBI taxonomy): Eukaryota > Metazoa > Cnidaria > Anthozoa > Scleractinia > Meandrinidae > Meandrina > Meandrina meandrites. Next base: position 29,111,862 of record OY855907.1, on the reverse strand, counting down.
CTTTGCTACTTGAAGACGTTCTCCAAAATGGCCTCCCAGAGCTCTTCTCACAACAGCCAGACGAGTCGGCAATCTCCAATTCCACGGGGCAGCGTTCCCAACCGAGCACGAGTACGTCCCGAAGACCTCCGAGCCGTCACAGCGACAAACGCGAGAGCAACGGAGATGAAGGTGCTGAAAGCGCTGTTGCCGTGGAAACGGGGCCTTACGGAGACATCCCTAAGGGATCAGTATCGTTCAGTACCAATCCCCAAGCGGCTGTAAAGCTGATCAATTTGTTTTTGTTGGTGTGTTCGCGACTGGAACTTCTGAAAACGGACTGGGGTTGCAGAAAACTGGGAGTCAACGAGATATCCACTTCTAAACTCTACAGAACTTTATGGTAAGTGTGCATTACATCGCGTTCGCAATGCCTTACCAGTCCTTGATACAGACTCTTTTACTCTTTGAATATGATAGGGGAAATATTTTCTTGCAACTTGCTGGACAACTTGTTTCGTGCAACCAACATTCACATTTAATTTATCGCTTTCTGTTTTTAAAACAGTTTGCCAATTTAATCAGTGCAATATGATCGCTATTTTCAGTGGAATATCTCAACAGTTTTATATCTGATTGTAGGGTTGGTAAGCAATCCCAAGTCTCTTGGTACTAAACCGTACTTAAGAAACATTTTCCTCACATTTCAGCAAAGTTTACAAGATCGAAATTCTTCAACCAGTTTATCAGCAAGTAGCTGTTAAAATGGGTCAGGTATGGTGCCTTTAAATTTTCACCTCTAGAATAGAATAAACGTATAAGGAACGCTTTGCTGTTTAGAAGAACTAGGCAACAGCAGTAAATCATCTGTTGTCATTTCAAATGCATACACTTTGAGTCTTTTTAATTTGTCGCAAAAGATTTGAGAGTTACTCTTCCCTTCTCCCAACAGGGCCAAGAGTATGCTGCCCTTGGTGCGCTGGTGAACGACGATGAACCCCTGTCCTCTCCCCCTGGATCGACAGAGATGGAACTGAAAATCAAACAGGTTTGTCTTGATTTACTGCAGATTTGAGAAGGGGTTGTAAACGAATTTTATTATCCAATCAGGCACGTGCACTCCGAAATCTTGCTGCTTAACGGTAGATCACGTAACTTAGCGACCACTCTGAACAATCGCAGGCTCAATACGTGACTCGGAACAGGTTTTTGGATCAAAAATGATTGTACTTAAGACGGAATCCACCAGGAAGTCGAGTAATATTTATTTAAGTTGGACAAAAATCAAGTACCAGAATAATTTAAATCCTATTGCGTTATTTTCTACCCTAAATAAAAGGTAAAGATGTAAGTAGTAATTATCACTGATAACACCAAAAACAATTTCTTATCAGAGTCTCAGAAAATGAATTTCAAACTTCACAAGCTATAGGGAAATTCTCACGTGCAGCCATTTTGTAAAATCGTCTTTAAGCGATTCAGTGGAATTCAGTGAAATTTCAAAATTTGTTTTCGGTGTTTGGTGTTGTTAGAAAAGGTTTCTTTTGATAAGATATTTGAAGCAGTAACACAAAAGTTTGCAATAAGGTGTAAATAATTTTGGTACAACAATTTCTTATCAGAGCCTGAGAAAATGAAATTTAATGTTCACAAGCTATAGGCAAAAGCTCGCGTCTTTTAAGCGATTTAGTGGAATTCAGCGGAACTTCGAGATTAGTTTTCGATGTTTGGTGTTGTTAGAAAAGATTTCTTTTGATAAGATATTTGAAGCAGTAAGACAAAAGCTTGCAGTAAGGTGTAAATAATTTTGGTACATAATTTTGTCCAACAACTACTCGAAGTCCTGGCGGATTCCGTCTTAAACTTTTAAAGCCTGGATGACATTTACTTTTCTTTGTCACAAGGAAGTTTTCAAACTTTACGATGCATTTGTAAGCGGTTTGACGCTCTAGTTAGGATATGTTATGAAACGATTTTTCCATTACTATTGCAGCTTATTCGACTGTTAGAGAACTTAGAGTGCACCATGATCTATGACGTCATCAGAAGGATATCCCGTGAGCACACGCTGGTGGTGTCTGAGAGAGGAAGAGATGATGCAACTTTACCCACAGACCTGTGGAAAAAACCGGTCAGTAAATAACTTTCCTTATTTACTTCTCGCCTGCAAGCTACGAGTGTTTTTAATTAGAGTCTGTTGATTCGCTAAGCTGTCAAAGCTATTTTTATAGTGGACACGTAGCTGGTGACCATTGTGATTTACCACTTCATGTTACCAGGTCATGAAAGAGAACTGCACTATCGGCAAACCTCATCTTGTGGAGAATTTTATTCAAGATCTCATGTCAGAGCACACAGAAAAGGACGATAGTATAACATTAACAAAGGTATGCAGGCTTTATTCCTTTAAAAACACAACAGGAAATATGTTGTGTTCTTTTTTTAACTAAAGTCCGTACAGTCGTATTTTTCTACCTCTGACCCTTTGCATCTGTCACTGATGGACGCGATCCTGTTTCCTTGTTAGTGAAGTTGGTACAGCGCTATTGGGTGACACTTAAGTCCTCCTACAAATTTAGTCCTGGTTAGCTAACAGCCGGAAATCATATGTTGCTTGGGGTTTTTATTTGTCGTTCTGCGCTGAGATTTTTTCTTTCGTTTCTTCGGTTTTCCTTTCCCTAATTTAATCGGAGTAGAGAAAATACATGAAAATAAGCTATGGCTGACGTAACTTAGCTAAATGTTATTATTTATTTTTCATCCTTCCTACACCTCCTTTAACCAGCCATTTTCCCTTTCACTTCTGAAATCACTGCGTTTAATCTTGCAAAAAGTACTGTTATGAATACGGTTTACTCCAGGTTTTACCGACAAAGCGTACAGTTGCACTTGCTAGCTAATTCGTCAACTTTCGCCCTTAGAGAGGAACTTCTGCTTTAAGTCCGTGTTACACTGTGCGCGGTCTTTTTTCCAATTTTTGTTCGCCAATTATTTTGAATCTAAAGGAATTTTGTTTTTACATCGTTCATTATTTTACTATTATGTTTGTTCCCAGGAGCATTTGGACAAATGTTTGGTGAAACTAGCTTCTGAAACGATGTTGAGGGAAAGAAATTGTTTCGAAAGGTAACGTTCTCCACTAGACATTTAAACTTCACCCGTCCGCGATGTCCCCAGGTGTTCTGTCTTCCTTCAGTAGAGAGACTTAGCACGACGTTATACGGCAAACGGCAAATGCGAGCTTGCTTTTTCATTTCGTTACCTTTTATTGAATTCTAAATAAATCCCTCAGAAAAATAGGGAAAATATCACACATTCACGGCAAACACATGAACGTCAGACGGCAGAAGTGGAATTTTTTGCCGTTTGCGGGAAAAACAAACATCATTCTTAATCTCTATAATAACTGCGAAAGCCTGGGAGAGCCTGAGATGTCACTCCTCACAGTAGCTCCTCACGTGAGCTGAGCTGAAACTCAAGGAGGCTGGGCTGAAGTTGCGTCTGATAACGATATGGTTGTTTCGTCTTGTTTCATTGCTATATATTCTTTCTATGGTGATAGCATAAGCAGAGCGAGGACTGAACGAGATGATACCTTTATTAAACCAAGACAGGAAGAGAAGAGGACTACAGAGTTGGAAAGTGAAGTTTGAACTGACAGATAGTAAGACTAGACAAGACTAGACTAGGCAAGAGTAGTCAACAATAGAGGTCAGGCAGTAAGCTTGTTTAGTGTAGAGTAAGCCAGCAAGCCGATTTTGTAGTAATAACTGAGATTATAAGTATGCTAAATAAGGTAGTGTGAGCAGTATGTTGTAGAGGTGTGAAGAGTCTGTAGTCTTTCAGGCTGGTAAAAATATTATAATGCAAATGCCAAATGCACTATTGTGTGTTACAATAAACTAAAGCCTGGTTCTCATATGCCACCGACCTACCTGCCTGGGATACTGTTCTCATAAAATATCTAAATCGCCGGCGCTCCGGAAAAACCGCGTAAGTGCCTGCGAAGTTGAACTCAAGTCAACTTCGCAGGCAAGACCTGCGTTGATCTCTGTTGCCGGCGGTGTGTTCTCATATGTGGGAACAGTATCCCAGGCATTACCAGCGGCTAAGTCGGCTTTATGTGAAAACTAGGTGGCCTAGAGCTACAGATGAAGTTGCAGTTGTTGATGAATTCCTAATGATTTTATCTCATCATAAAATTTCTTCCAGCTACGCCATGTACTACGAGAACCTGTTACGTCACCAACACCAGTTGTTATACATGAAAGAACAGGTATGATAGCGGCATTTATCGAAATATGCTCAACAATTACTCGGTATCCGCACCCGCACCGAGCACATCATTGAATACTCTGACGAATAAAATCTATTGATAATGGTAACTCGGTCTATTACAAATCTGATTTTTTACAAAGAAGGAAGTAATAAGATCTTTGTGCTAAAAATAGATCGGGCCGCACATTACTTTTGTGAACAGACATTGAGTCTCTTATGTAATGATCTCTTGTATAGTGGTTTTCAATTTCACTTGCTTGTGACTTTTTGTAGGAAATTAAACAGCATACGGATACAATCGAAGCTAACAGCTCGGCCACAATCGTAGATGTTCATTGCCAATTGGCGGACCGAAGTCACGAACAACTCCTTGGTAAGTATTCTTCGGGTATTCTTCAGTTATTCTCGGATTTTTCGGCCGCGTCTCCGAATCTTACCGTCAATACCACAGATGTGGAGATAAAATGAGAGTTGAGAGTAGTAATAGGGATCGATATAGCAGGTAACCGATCATTTTAGTCACGTGTTCTTAATCCGGGTGTCTGATTGGTTAGGTGCTATATCGACTCCTGTTTAATACTCTAATAAGATCCATTTGTTTTAATAACTTAGTTGGCCATGGCCTTCTTATGGTATGTTTCAAACCCTTGATTAAAACTATGGTTGAAGACCTTAACTAAGAAACAGCGAGGAGTAAGATAATAATTTGTTTTTAATATTGTTTGTGGACGCACGAGAAAACACTTGGTTATTTTCCCCGCAGAAATAACTGCACTTCGAGCGAAAATTTCGGAGATGCGGGAATCCCTCATGAATCAAGTAAGTTAGTTTCTATAAAATAAAACGTGGTATTTGCCCTCGGCTTTTATGATTTACCGTACGTATAGCGCTTGTCTTTCTATTCAGAATGTCAACGCTACATATTTTTTCGTATTTTTTATATGTTTTAGGAGAAAGAACTTCGAGAACGGATAAAAAGTGATTTCGCTTTCTTAGTGCAAGAATTGTTCTCCAACTGTTTTTCAATGAAGAACCGTTTTGAAGAATTCAGGTAATGTTTCACGGGCTTTTTTCACGTGCTTGTTTCAGGCTCGTTTCACAGGGGTTAACTTTCACTTTTCAATTTGTTCTTTTTACAAAGATTATTCTTACACGATGATGTACACGAAGGATTGAGTGACGTACGCCGTAAAGCAGTGGAGGACATGAAAAAACTCCGAGAGAAGTCGGGAACACTGAAAGGTTGTTATTTGTCTCATGTTGAACACATTTTCAGTGTTTTCTCTTCGAAAAGAACCATGCCGATCTGAGCACAATTTCACATGTATACTTCTTATTTATTCTCACAGAGGAACGCGAAGCTGCCTCAAAACAAGTCCTGGCCAAATCTGAGCAGATCAGAAAATTCCAAGAGGAAAATAAGCATCTTGGACAACTGGTGAGTTCTAGTTTAATCAGGGTTTCAAAATGCGTTTTGCGCATTCTTTGCGTCTAGTTTGTAATAATTATTTATTTTTCAAATACAAAAGGAGCCTGAAAGTTTTGGACCCTGCGAAAGATTTGTTCCAGAATTCCAATTAAGCTTCATACATTTCCTTTACGTTTTTGGCCTTTGAAATCCCCGGCCCCCAATCCAATCCCTTCTGTGGGGGAAGTATGGACATTTTCTGAAACCACACAATGTGGTGGCCTCCAAAACAAAGCGACTTAAACCAGTAATACTTGCGTTTTCTTTGTTTTGGAACTCCAGTGCGTAGTTTGCCCTTCAGTATCTGTATGGCGAATTTTTTTATACCATATGACCGTTTGTTGCAAAAAGGCTCATTCCAAAAGTTGTTACTTTCCAACCTTTAAAACAAAGTACACTGGCCTTAGTTTTTTATTTACCATTTTTCTTTTTAAAATATCTTTAGTTTCTCAAGATCAAGACAATGAATAACTGGAAGCGAACTCGTCTGTTTATTCGGTACCACGACTCGGTAAGACGTAGTTTAGCTTGATTCTGCAAATCGTCTGTTGGTGTTTTCCTGGTCTTCGTTGTTATAGCAACAGTGCAAAAGCTATTTGCAAGGTTCTCCCTCGTGCTTATAAGAATGAGAATGATAGTCAGCTGTCAAGTGCAGTTACAAAGTACAAAAGACGGAGCAAGAGCTGGGTGGGTGGCAACGATAAGCAAGCAAACAAAATGAACTCACAGCGATAGATTTTGGGGGGAGGGGGCTCTTGTTTGGAGCGAGAGGAAAAAGAAACCATAAAACCAACAAACCAACACACGGGGGAGGGGGGGGGGGAGCGCAGCTTTCCCAACGATACAATGAACTATGGTGTATCGAGTGGATGTGTGTTCGTGGTCTGGTTCCCTTAGAAATATATACGCGGTAGGTGAGACTGGTGACAAGCCGTATTGGAATTTTATTTTTTTGCCCGCTGCCTCATTACCCTTTGGTCGCCAAAGTAGTTTCAAAACCAGCTTCTGTTCTCATAGAGTTCGTGATCGCTTCCTAGTGTATCTGATCTTTGCTACGTGGTAATAAATCTTTCATTGCGCTCAGTTTCTCAGCTTTATATAAATCACGGGAGTGGCAATTCTGTTCAATTGGTAACAGACGAAGTACTTATTCGTTGATATCTTTCAAAATTATTCCCAAGGTGGAAGGTTTGCGCGATGAGGCTGATAAAGCTAAACGAGAGTGCTTAGAGGTGAAGAAGATTGCAGAAGAAAAAGAAGTTCTTTTCAAACAGGAGCAAGCGGCTCTACGAAAGGTACGTTATAACCCGTGGTGCGCAGCATGCAAAATAGTATAGTCTGGTTTGTCTTCCGACAACGCCGAGCCATGCGTGACCACTGCCTTGCGTGACTTACTTGTAAACTGTTTTTGTGTGATGTCGTTTTTTAATGTAAATTTTGATTACTTTCCAGGCCCTTTCCGAGGTGGAGCGAGAGTGCCAGAAACTGCGCAAGAAGTTACAGTATGAGGTGAGAATCGTGAATTTTCGCTAAGAACAGTTTTCTGCCCCCGCGTTATAAAAATACCGGTGATGCTTCCAGTCTCCTCTGACTAAAAGAGCTTGCGCTTTTTTATGAGAGATGTTAATAAGCAAAGCATTTGGACGGGAATACTTGAAGCTTTAGCGGGAGAGCTTTGTTTCTTTGCCACAAATCTTCTTCTTTTTCTTCCCCAGCAAAAGGCCAAACTACAGAAGATGCACGCTCAGATGCAGGAAGCGCACAGCATGCGACAACTGGAGCTGGCCAAGTCCACGAACATCGACAAGCTGGTCAGTAGATTTGAAGGCCACTTTACCTGCTATTGTTGGACGGATTAGCAGCGCTTTAGTGTTCATTATTCGTTGTGCAAATTAACGCCATTAACGAGACGTTCAAGGTTAATTTAAACTGCTTTTTTGGTTTTAGATTGCTGATCTGGAGGAGAAAGAATTGCAGCTCCGTCTTCTTACTCGTAAGTGGAATATTAATATAAATAATATAAATTTATTAATGTTCTTTTCTAGATTATAATATTGGAAAGTCTTTTTTCCTTCTTCCTTTTTAATTCAGAAAACCTTGACAGAGATCAACGAAGAAACCTTTTCGCGCAAGAGCAATCTAAGAAGGTAAAATGAATCCTTCATCATTGTTCCCAACTTCTTCCCATTTTTTTCTTTAAAAGTAGCCCGCTTACAAAAGTTATCACGACTGGCCTATCGCGACAAACAGAAACAGTGCAGCGAACCAATTCTTGTGAAGACCTATTGAGAGGGGAGGATCATATTTCAGTTAGGGTACATATTAAAGAAATTAGATTTTTCACTGCTCTCATTCTTACAAGCTTATAACAATAATGTGCATGTTGTAGATGAGCAAAGTAAGTAGCCTTGTTTCCTCATTCACAAATTATCATTAGTTGCCAGATATGTTGAAGCGTGGCTTAACAGAGAGGAGGGGCTTAAAAGTGAACTTCAAGACGGGGGGGGGGAGGCGTATTAAAAACGAGGGCTTAAAGACAGGGAGGGTAGATAGATAGATAGATAGATAGATAGATAGATAGATAGATAGATAGATAGATAGATAGATAGATAGATAGATAGATAGATAGATAGATAGATAGATAGATAGATAGATAGATAGATAGATAGATAGATAGATAGATAGATAGATAGATAGATAGATAGATAGATAGATAGATAGATAGATAGATAGATAGATAGATAGATAGATAGATAGATAGATAGATAGATAGATAGATAGATAGATAGATAGATAGATAGATAGATAGATAGATAGATAGATAGATAGATAGATAGATAGATAGATAGATAGATAGATAGATAGATAGATAGATAGATAGATAGATAGATAGATAGATAGACAGATAGACAGATAGACAGACAGACAGATAGATAGACAGATAGACAGACGTTTTTAAGTTTGTTACCGTTTCAGTATTGTTAGATTCTTCACTGGTTTGGGCGAACCAAAAGCAACAGCAACACTTTTGAGAGTTAGCGAGAATTGAGAACCGCTTTATTTGTTGCAGATTTCTAATTATACATTACGTATTATCTTCTTATTCACTAGGCTTTGAAGCAAATGATGCTACAACTGGATCATGAACGGCACTTGAAACTCGATGCGTTTGAACGCGTAGAGGATCTACAAAGACAGGTTAGCTCTTAATTTGAACATGCAATTTCTTTCTGCTGGTCTTCGATTATTTCCAAGTGTTTGAATGGATGTTTTGTTTCAGTATTTTGGTTTTTGTTTGTTTGTTTGTTTTGTTTTGTTTTTTTTGTTTTTGTTTTGGTTTTGTTTTGTTTGTTTTGTTTTTTTTCATGTCTAGTATTTTACAGTTTTATTTTTATTATTGAGTAAAATTAGCTGTTTTCCTTTCCTTCAGATTTATGAATACGAACAGCATCTGACTAGCGGTCTCTCGAGACCAGGCTCCGGTGCAGGTACGTAGCTCGGGACATAACAGAAGAGGAGAGGCAAGGGGACTGGGTCTTGTCACAAAGTCGTGAAACTTAATTTTGTATTTCTGTTTCATTTTTGTGGTTCTCTTAAATACGTGTTTCACGGAGTATACTTCAAAAGCCTTCAATCACCATAATTATTCATTCAAAATATTCCTTCGTTTCTTATTGTCTTACAATCCCCGATTATTTCCAGCTAAGTGGCTAGCACCAACCAAATTTGGAAGAAGTTTCTCTTTATTGACGATTGACGTAATACTTATTGGACGATTTTCGTCAATCGTCCAATAATAGAAAAATTAGTGGACGATTGACGTCACGCAACAACGGCTTTGATTCCGCAGAGCTAGAAAGCGCGAAAATGGCCGCTAGGTTTGAAAATTACGACGATAATATTTCCAAATTAGTTGAAACACAAAAAGGAACAAAGGGAAGTCAATTCGTTTTTAAAGCATCTTCAATAGAAAAACATCCAAAATCCAGCAACTGCGGAGGGATTGGCCACGGTTTTGTTAAATGCATTTTGTCTTTTTAGAGCTCTGAAAATACCGGTATTTTAAATGAATAATAAAACAATTATTGGATTCGGTTTTCGTATGATATGAAGAATTATGCAGATCTAAATATCTTCAGCTACTTTTGTGTAACTAAAGTTTTGATGTAACACCAAATTTTTCGACCTAACAACCTAAAGAAGTTTCTAGAAATCATGTTTTTTGATTCTTTTCTCTCAGGTTCCAGATCCGCATCTCGGACAGACAAGCGACCGCTCTCCTCATACAGAACAGTACCGGACACGTATGCTGCGTCTCCACTGTTTGTTCCGTCCGTGTCTGCCCGTCCAGCCAAGCCTGTCAATGTTGTTCAACCTATCGGTGGGAGTGGTGTCTGGCCGCCACCTGTTATGTTCCCGCAACGACAAGCCACCACACCGGACCCTGGTAAGTCAAGGATTTGCTGGCCTATAGGGCGGTTGTTTCCTTTTCTTTTGTCTTTCCTTTCCTTTCCTTTCCTTTCCTTTCCTTTCCGTTCCTTTCCTTTCCTTTCCTTTCTTTTACTTTCCTTTTCTTTTCTTTCCTCTTTTCTTTTCCTTTCCTTCCTTTCCTTTTCTGTGATTTTCTTTTCTTTTTCACTCTCGCTTTCAGTTTGTTCATCGTCAGGATTAGACGAATTACAACCACCGACAAAAGTGTTGGGAAGCTTTCCAATTTCGTTCCTCCCCTCCCCTCCCCTCCCCTCCCTTATTCAACGTTGAGCTAATAGAAACCTTACTCACACGAGATTGTAAAGTGTAATCGGGTATATTTTTACAACCCAACCCAACTACTTTTGCCTCTGGTTATAGATCTTTGTGTTGATAAAATGACCCAAACACAGAGGGGTTGCTGCCAGGTAAATTGACGCATAGCGCTTTTGATTTACTTAAACCTCTTATTTCTGCTCTTTTTAAATATTTCAGTGAGTGGATCATATTCGCCGCCTCCCAAAATCCAACGGCCAAAAACTGTAAGTGCCTTGTCCTATATAATTATTGCTTATAAGCTGTTTAGTAATTCTATTGTGCACTGCAAGTTATCGTCTGATTTTATATGTCATTAACTGAATTCTTTAAGTCATTGTATTATGATATTTATAAAAAGGTCTAGCACATTTGCACTCCAGCACACATGTTGAGGTAATCTAAGTACTTGTTTCTTGTTTATTCCTGTAGCATACCGGCCGTTTGAGAGGGAAGATATCGGACAGCCTCTTGGGAGATCTGGAACCGGATGAGGTCCCAGAAACAAGACTTCCTCCAAGGGTTTAAACACAAACTCTTTCAAATGTCAAGCACGCACATTCGTAGAAGATGTAAATGGAAAAACAGTCCATAGATAAGCGCGGGCCGTTTCGATGTCTATGTTTTAAAGTGATTTCTATCGCACCACACCACGAAACATTTGATCTAAACTGGACTAATGGATTGGCTGAGAATTGGTTGTGCTCGCGCTTGCAGTTGTTCATTCAGTAACAGCTACAGAGGTTTGAGTCCGTGGTGATCAATTGGCCACGGCGACCAACTGGAAAACCTTGATCGCAGGCTCTCTCCTGACTAGAGAGGTAAAGGAGAGAGAGCCTGGGATTGAGTGTAAAGTGTCATTGCAAAGCACGTGACCATCCTTTCTTTCTTCCTGAAAAGCTATCGACATATAGCTTACTTTAAACCAATCTTCACCGTGCCATCCTCTGCGTCATACTTAAATTTCAATATTGCAAGTAGTTATCCTAAGGCGACTTCATGTAATATGGCCAAAAAGTCCATTTTGTGACAATAGATAAATAGAAGATACTATGATACAACGATAGGTGAAAACCCTCTTGAAAGAGAAGAGCGTATTAATATGATTAAGGAAAGTGCGAGAAAGAAAACAAAAGCCAGCAAAAATAATACAATTATAACAATAGATATAAATAAGACGACAAATTGGAATGCATTCAGCCACAACCACCTTGCGTATTAGAATGTACTGTAGTTAGGAAATCTCACAATTTTACCCAAATAATGACTTGCGTGGAGCATGGAAAAAGTCTGATAACGGGTTTATTTAAGATCGAAACAAAAACGTCTCTAGAGATAACTATTTATAAACGTGCCTTTTAGCGGGCTGTTTTACTGTAGAATATTTTAACAAGTCTACAAGGTTCTAAAATCTTAAGGTTTGCCGAAAGCAGTACACCGATTGAAGCCCGAGCTTATTCGAGTTCTGATGCACACACGAAAGCTCTTAGTTAATGACTGAAGTTGTACATAACTTATAAGAACCTAGTGTACATAGAAATGTTCGTATAGACACAAGTGTTTGTACTTTTGTATGTAGCAAATGGTTTGAACCCTGGAGCTCCCAGGAAGAGAGTAATTCTGAAAAGAACTGTTGTTGGCGACTGACGTTTCGACAACCTGGGCGGAAGTCATCTTCAGAGTCAAGTGACTAAAGTGACTCTGAAGTGTCAAGTGTGCACTTCACTCTGAAGATGACTTCCGCTCAAGTTGTCGAAACGTCAGTCACCAACAACAGTTCTTTTCAGAACTACTCTCACCCGGCCGATCACACTATACGAACAAATTTTTGTATGTGTTTTGCAAATAAAAATGTTATCACACAGACGCTGTACAGAACCGTTTGTCCTGTTTACTGTCGTTACCAAATAGAAAGACAAATCCACGATCTGTAGTTTACTTGGCATAATTCGCGAGATATTCAGTGAATTATTTTAAAAAGTACAGAAAATTTTTAAATTTTTTGAAAAAGCAAAGCTGAATTCAAACACTAAGTAAAAAAAATCTGACTTTAAAATAAACTTACTCGATCTAAAATAATTATCTGAGAAGAGACTAATCGTATTCCTGAGTTGACTTAAAACCATTTTGGGCCAATTAAGAAATTTTGAAAGAAACCGTTTTCCTTAAAACTTTCTACATATGCAAAAACACGCGTCAATATCTTTGCAAATGACGAGGACAACAAGGGTTCTTCCTTATCTCTGGGATGTACTGCACTAGACTAGGCTAACATTATTTCAATCCTAAGATAAACAGAACGCCATTTTACTTTGAAAGTTCCTTGAAAAAGTTCCATATGAAATGCGCTGCAGCTTGTGTCAGATTATTTGGTATTCAACAGGTCTCAACACTGGTGATCATTTAGACTCACTATGCTGTTCTTAAATACGTTTAAAAATGTCTAGAAGCAATGGCAGTGTCACTAATTCTCATCCAAAATGAGCACTCGGGATGATCACAAGAACGTTACTCAACAATCAGTGGGATCACCAGTTACTGTCTCACGGGTGCATGTCCAATTCACTGTTTGGTAAAGGAATCTGCAAAACATATATACATGTAGTGACAAGTAATCCCAAAACCCCAACACGTGTGGCATGAGTAATGTCCGTCATGGTGACAGCTAAGAACACCTTGGTAGAATGCTACTTTGGCTCAATAGAAACTCAGATTGTAAACCATACCTGGTGTAACAGACTGCTGTAAAGACATTCCTATCACTCCTGTGTCAAGTTCCTTGCGTTCCGGGAGTACCCTCGACTAAGTGAGAAAAGCCAAAGTTATGAAAAGCATTAAAAGCAGACCTTCAGGCTTAAATATGTTTCTGAACATGACAAATTAAAGTTTTGTGAGCATTTTGTTAAACACTTAGCACAGCTGTTGGGAGAACAAATGTGAAAATAAAACAGTTGCAATGAGCCTAAGCCTCGTGTTAAATTAGGCTGGACACAAGGTGAACACTAAATAGTAAAAGAAAGAGTACATTCAACTGCCCCTGTGGTATAACTAGCTTTTACAATTTAATGTCCTCTATAGATGTTGCGCAACGATTCTGTGAAATGTTATTTCCTTTTCTTCTAGAATCTGCACTATTGTCCTGAATTGTAGTAAACAATCTACGTAGCAGGTAGAGAGCGAAAGGGAATCATTAAGAACAGTATACTAACCTTTCTTATCTTCAGCGGCTGTGACACTTGGCAACCTCACATGGATGTATTTCAATCTGGGGCCTGACAAACCAATGGCGACAAGAGGCTTACCAAGACAAGCTCCTAAACAGTAAGGTGGCTCTTCAATGTCTAGCACACTGAGCAGATCACCAGACCGGATGTTAAACAATCGAAGAAAGTTGTCCCCGGTGCAGCAAATCAGCGTGTCGCAATTACCAACAAACTTACAATCAACAATGTCATCTTGGTCTTCAAGCAAGGTGTGGCGAGTTTCTCCGGTGTTTGCATCAAGAATGTACAGACCATAGCCTGAGTAGAAGAAACTCCACGTAACAACAAAGTCTTCTTCAGGGGAGAATATGAAGTGTGGAGGTGAATAGTCATCGTACCATTCCGTGTCTCTTTCCCATACAATCTTAAGTGAATTATTATTTCTTAAACTAAGTGTAAACTGTTCTACTACTCTTTTAAGTAATTTATCTTCTACATACCTACTGGTACAGACGAGCAGCTGGTTATGACTATTGCATGAAATAAACAGTATATGGACGTCCTGACAAACCTTTATCTTGACAGAAAAGACACATTCTCCACTGGTAACATTTATGACGTCTACAATTCCAAAATTCGTCGAAATGATTACAACCTCTGCTTCGTATGGCGAATCGCCTTTTTCTGAAGTGTCATCAAAAGTTAAAGATTCATCTATTTCCACTGTGTCATCCCTCACATGTATTTCCAACGCGTCGTCAACCTCTGGCAAAGTACGGAAATCCGAAAATTCGTCAGACGGTAATCTTTTACAAAGTAATTGACCGACTATCAGCTCATCTGATAAACGAGTAAACATTTTAGTTTTTGTTAGTCTGGCAAGAGGTCGAATGCATTCGGTCAGCTCAAAATTCCACAACTTTGGAACTTGGTGTTTCAAACATATTACAACACCATCCTTCATGGGGACAAGAGACAGTGATTGGCAAACGAAAGTCTTTTTCAACAAGACTTCTTGACTCGACATTCGGAGTACAGTCACTAGTACTTCACTAACATGATATTCATTTCCATCTGAACTAATGGAATAAATGGCATCTCCTTCAGAAGAAAATACAACCTCTGTGACCACTTCACTGGTGAAAGCAGGAGTGACTTCATTCAGTAGGTCAACATTAACTGCGGCGACATACTTAAGCGAAGGGCTACCAACTAATGCTGTCTCTTTATTCAGCTTCTTGTAGAATCCTGTCTGTAAGGATGGAAAAACACTATGCACCTTGTTCACCCAGCTAGAGCGCAAACCCTCGTCGAAAAAGTCTTCCTTCGCCACTGCACTTGGTTCAATCGGCCATAAAACGAAGCCTTCCGTTGGTAAATATTGCTGGTTGCGTAAAATAATCTCGAAATTAGTTTTGAATTGACAAAGGAAAAATGATGGATTCCTTTGAGACACCCATCCATATTGACTACATCCACAGTCCAGACCTTCCACTTGATAACGCAGGTAACCACAAACAAGGTCCTCGTTATCTGGAGTAAAGTGCATCAAAGCACACCCTGTATTTCTACAGGTGAACAAATGGCGTCCTTGCCACTTGTTCACATCACCAAGGTAGACAGAACCTGTCAAGTCACCTAAAGCGATTTGTGATCCATCCTGAGAAATCGCAAGAGAGGAAATAACGCCGTTCCCTGTAATGCGCAGTAACACTTCACCATTTTTCATACTCCACAAAATAACCATCTTGGGATCATCAAAACAGTCTGTTAAAATTGCTTTTTTGTCTCTGGGAAAAGCACAATGTGAGAATGTGCATTTACTATCTGGAAAAAGGTCATGTTTGTCTCCTTTGAGAGTGTAAACACTTCTAAGGGTTCCAGGTAAGACAGACGTTCCACTTGGATGAAAAACGACAGAGCGATAAAAAGTCAAAACGCTTTTATGTCCCTCTACAAATATCATGTCTATTGGTCTCCTTATTTCACGATACGCACCTCCATCAGGTGCTATCTCGCCATGAGGATGCACACCTTCATACATTCTCTCGATCAATGAAGGTCGAACCCATTCCAGGTTGCCAGTCCCAAGTGACCACATATAGATTCTTTCATCTCGGCACTCGCACACCATGTAGTCCATTTGAGGTGAAACATCGAAACATGCCACAGTATCTGAACAGTAAAATCGGGCTTGAGCTGCTCCCTTCTGTTCTTCCTTGTTTAAGTATTTCATGTATGATACATTAAGAAGGTCGTTTTCAACTATCGTTGCTGCTCTACAAGATAGCTCAGGGTTTCCTTCATTTACCAAACATTGAAAAAAAAGATGAGGATGGTCTCTTAGCACGTAACAATGCTTCCGGAGCAAAGATGACAAAGACGTCATAAGAGAATGACTTTTGTCACTTAGTAAAGCGGATTTAACATGCTTTTGGACAACAAGAAGATCCTCTGTGGACGTTGTGCTGTTCACACAAAGTCTGGCATAGATAAGTTCTAAGTCAGTCACATACATATTTATCAGCTTTTCTAGGTTGAAGGGACTTGACTTTTCATCCGCTCTATCTACCTCAATCATGTGCTGGACACCATGTTGCAAAGCGTATCTTTCCGTGTCACTGAACTGTGTATCGTGCACACCTTTTCGCTTGATGTTGTCAAGCTCATTCCTACAAATGTTGAAAAGAATCTCATGGCCTGCTTTCTCGTCCACGGTGAAATCGTGTTCACCATAGCATGACGTATTCGTTAACCAGTCTTTGACCGATTTGTGGAAGAAGTGAAGACGATCATCACGAACTGGTAACAGCGAAGAGATGCAAGCGATTGCTTTTTTTATCCTTCTTTTTGCAGAAAAAGGACTTCCGCTCAGATTCAACAGTCTGGAAACAAACTCTATTGGCAATGGTTCTCTGGAAGCAGTTACAGTACACAAGAAAATCAACATTTGGTCTTCCTCGATCTTCAGCTCCTTGCAAAGTTCATTTTCTAAACGTTTGAAGTGTAAGTTATAAACTGATGAAATACCTAACGGTAAGGTGCTTTTCAATTGTTCTGGGGAGAGACGCGAAACACTCGTTTGGATGAAGTCTATCAGGAAATAAGCATAAAGGAAAACGCCTTCAGATTTTTTTACAAGTTCCCTCAAGAGCATATCTTTATACTCTTCGTCAATTTTATGGGTCAGCTGCATTTTAAAGAACAGTTGAATGTCTCTTAAGTTTTCTTCCTTGTTTTCTTCAAGCTGTATAGGTTGCAAATGCTTCAGGCTTTCTGCGATGTTTATTTCTGTCCGGGTTGTCACAAAAAAACGAATCCATTGTGGAAGCTTACAAAACTGATTGGCAATTAAATCCAGCAGCTCATTTCGACCTTTATACTCACTTTCGTCCAGGCCATCTATCACCATGACGATATTCCTTCCAGGGTCAGGTATTTTGCTAAGTGGTTCCTTAAAAAGCAATGCAAACAGCTCTTCCACGCCCATGCTATTGAGTTCCACTGGCCCCAGATTTCGTGATAGCTGTTCCACAAGAGCATTTTTGTACTCAGGTAGAGCATGACTCAGATGACAGGCCAAGGACTGGAGCATCAGTCTAGGATTTCGGTAACGTACATTGTTATGTTGACAGAAGTGGCTCCCTGACAGTCTTCCTGCATCCTGCATTCTTTTGCAAACGACAGCAGAAATCACAGATTTTCCCATTCCTGCAGCCCCACTAATGACCATCACCCGGTTTGGGGAACTTCTGTCATCAAGCCAGTCGTCAATTCTTTTGAAAATCCACTCTCGGGTTCCTTCCTGGAATCTTTGCGCATGATATTCAACGTCTCCTTTAAACTCGGACTTAACTAAGTTTTTAAGCAATTCATCCGCCCTGACGATCTCTCTTTTTCTTTTCATGTTCTCAATCTCCTGTTTGACTTCTTGTAGAGTTTCGTGTACTTCTTCAACAGCTTGACGAGTTTCTTTTTGGGTCTGACCTGCATCTGTAATTGCCTGATGAGTTTCGCTTTCGATCTGATGTATTTCATCCAATTTTAAAATAGTACCATGAAGTGCTTCATGGTCTTCTAGTTGGATTTGACGTGCTTCTTTGACAGCGTCGTGCGTTTTGCTCTCAATCTGATGTACTTGATCCAGCTTGGAAATAGTATTTGCAAGTGTGTTGCGATCCTCTGCCTGCTTTTGAAGTAATATCTCAAGATATTGTTGTGTTTCAGTCTGACACTGATGTATGCTCTTCAACTGTGACTTGATGTCCTGTTCATTATCAGTCCAGTCAAGTAACACGTCAAGATAATCTTCCTCCCCACAATGCTCTGCCTTCAATCTATCGATTTCCGCCTGATCCAGCCCAAGAGAAACAAGAGCAGCACTAATTTCCAGCCACAGGGCATTCAACGTTGGCGTATCAACACCAGTGGTAGTCACATGTCCATACAACTCATTGCGGAAGAACTTAACTCGAGCAAGGTTCGCCTCACGAGAGGTGTCACTTGGAGGTGGCTTAGTATGCCATCCTGAGGGAGGAGGGGATAGTCCACAGATGTTGGTAAGAAGCAGGAATAGAAGAGTGATATCGAAAGAGTTGGAGTCTGGTATGGCTCCACTAGGAGGGAACAGTTTGTCCCACTGAGATTTATTGAGAATTCGCCGACGAGAGAGAGTGAGTAGCGTTTTATATTGTAAGTTGAGATCAGCAGCCAGTTTTGCAGGAGGATGATATCTATCAAAAACATTTCTTAAAACCGTTGTTCCACCATCAATAAGAAGTCTGCTGAGCTTGACTCCATTTGTTTTCTCTACAGAACTGGCAAGAGGTGCAGGTGGAGCAGCTGCCATTTAAGGTGTTCCAGCCAGATGCTCACAGCAGTTGTACTGTAAAACTTTGTTGAACCTAAATTTGAAGCAACATCACATCAGTAATTAGGACTTCAACTACAATTTGCCACCATACCCTGATTCGATTGGATGCTATAGTAACAGGTGTTCCTGATAGTAATTTTTCTGATAACCTTATCATCAAATACCATTAATATTATCGTAGATAAAAAACGTTGATATTCCTTGTTTGGCTCTGACGGATTCTGATAGCCATACCATACAATAGTCACACACGGCATGCGCATGTCAAATTATGTAACACGCAAACCGCAATGACCAAACCAAACTTTACCTGCGGGTTTACGTGGTTTACTTAAAGGGTAAGTGATCTAGGTAGTACTTTCCTTCAAATACTAGTGTTCCAAATGAATCAGTGTGTTGAGGCGCATTGTGGTTAAATTTATGTTTGTAAATTGAAAATTAAATTGTGCCAAAATATCAACATGTTAGTTAGCAAACTTTTTGCTTTTTTAATAATCTCTGACGTTAATTAATAAAAGGCTTGTGTTCGAAACAATACTGACGGATGTAAACTTCTCCATTGTCGACTAAACTGATGAATACCCAACCACTGAGCAGTCGGCCTTGCCAGCAAATGCCACCCCCCCCCCCCCCCTCCCCCGCCCACAAGGTGGGGAGTAATAGCCCGTCAAATAGGTTCAAATACCAGACAAATTTCCAGGGAGCAGTTGATTGCGCTTAAAACTGACGGAGCCATTTTAGCAAAACGAGTCTGGTTTGTAATCCAGAGCATTCGAGAAATACTTAGAGAAATGTAACAGGAAAATTAAGATCTTGTTTGCCCTCTTCCCATTACAGCTGTATTTATGACATTTGATAAGTAAAATCTTGATTGCGAACAGATTGCGAATTTGATAAGCTATAGATTATATAAAAGGTCACAAATTACATACGGAAGTTCCATTCCTTGAACACTGTTTATCACGCTAGGCTTTGCCCTTTTCAGAAGCAACTCGTGCTGTTCACTTCTTCTCACTGATATAAGTCCCTGTATTATTTTTACCATTTAGGGATCTCAGTGCTTTTACTAAATTTTCCGAGGCCGTACACACGGCAACTTTGAATGGAAAGCAACATACATTTATGAATAAAAGAAACCGACGTTTTAAAATCTTTTCCTTTCTTGTTGATGCAATGCTTATAAACTTGCAGTTCCTCCAACCGATACCGTGTTTCGCAACAGTGCTGGATTTAATAGCTAGAATTAAGGGAATGTTTTCGCTTTCGATCGATAGCCTGCGTGCAGGCATCTCCCAAACTCACTGGTATGTCTCATACAGTGTTTGTAAACGTAAAATAACTGCGTTTTGTTGACTTCGAGGTAGTGAAGTCTACAAAAAATTCACATATTCATTTAAAACATCTGAGCAATGAACTTAACGCATCAAGTATTTTTAATTTCAAATTCCAAAGTACTCCAATGTGATAATTTATTGCATCCTACCAGATAGCTTGGTCTTCGAACCCTACATGTATCTCCAGGGAGGAAATTTTTGTTCATTGGGATGAAATAAAGGTGAACCGAAAGTGATATATTAAACATCATCCAATAATTGCATAGTTTGCAATTAAGGAAACGCATATGCTAATCTGTGGCCCAGGCTACAGCATTTTGCTGCTTTATTGGGAAACAATATTTGGTTTTATTTAACATACAGTAGCTCGATCAATTTCCATTTTGTTTGATTCATCCTTGGTTATTCATTTAATACAATAACGTAAGAGGTAGCCTCAGAAATATAGGAATTCGCATATGTTGCGCATGAGATATTTTTCCTCCAATGTCTGTGACGTGGTAATGGTATGCAAACGAATTTATTTCGAGATATATATCACTATTTCTCACAAATTGTTACAAATCCCCCAGAAAAAGCTCACCACAGTTAATGCAAGCAATTCAGACAGAGGTCAGAATGTTTCGACTTCGAACGTGTGAACGAAACAGGTCGAAAACGGAAGTGAGCACTAATATAAGGTGTTGTTCAACAAAATGAAACTGCGATTACACAAAAATTAAAAGGACGGCAATGCCGATGTTACCTTGGCACTCCTACCATCCAACTCCTGTGTGCCATGCTCCCTTTCCCGCGGTAGGTGTGTTCGTCACATAGTCGATGTCTCAGCAAATTCCGTGCTTGTTACATCAGACAGCTTTCGGCAAGAATGTGGGAAGCAACTTTCAACTCAACTCACGACATATTTGCATTTTTGATCTCGCGCAGCGCCAAAAGGTAAATTAAAGGAGTGATTGACAGATAGATTCGCGCCAATGCGCGTTTATCATTTTGACAAATCAATTTGATGGTAGCAACAACATACACGGCATGACGCTTGTCTGTTCAGCTGTAAAACAATTTGGAAACCATGGAAGGAATTTGTGCTGAAACTCGGAGGACTTCATGCTCCTCAACTTGCTCGGCTCTGCGGGAGTGTAGATTGTTCTCACTATTTCTGGATATCGGGGTTCTGATGACTGAAATAACCTCAGCTTAAGATTAAACTTCAAAATGACTGATTCTCTCTCTTCAGTAAACGTAGTAGAGCGTGTAAATCGTATTGCAATTACATAAAATCGCTCTTATAACGTTAAAGGTCCACGTAATAAAAAGTTCGGTGTCGTCTCTACTTTTACAACAGCTAAAACACATCCAAACTTCGACTGCAGATTTTTTACGCTATAACTTAAATTTCAAGAACGTTCTGAATAGTTATAATTAGCGAAAATAAGCCTATGATTAAATAGAAATCTGGAAAGTTCGATTCCACTTTGAACCACAAAAAACACAAAAGACAATTGAAGCCGTTTTGTACACACTGCACTTTGCTGCGTTAATTTTCAACAAATAGAGAGATAGTAACAACCGAACTGAAATCTTCACAAAAGAGCCTCTTTTCAGTTTATCATTTAGCTCTCCGTGGTTGTCTTTGCAGTGCCTTCTTTCTATTTAATTATGCTTGTTATTGACCAATATTATAATGTCGGTCACCAGCTTCCATTTGGAGGCAGGTAACACAAAATGACTATTTGAAGCGTTCCGGCTAAAAACTACGCTGAGAGCAGAGTCTTCTTCGATCTTCCTAGATTTCCCGACTAATCCAGGAAGATCGAAGAAGGCTCTGCTCGCAGAGTAGCTAAAAGCTGATTGTTACTTTTAATTAATTTTGTGTTAGTTTTCACGATCTGAATACACGTAAAAAATCAAAATTAAAAAAATTTCTATCTGGCGGTTTCAGAGCCACCTTAAATTTCCGAAAATTTAAGGTAGCTCTGAAATCGCTAGATAGAAATTTTTTTAACTTTGCAAAAAGTTGTATCTTAACATGCTGATCATTATTCAATAATAAAAAATGGGGGTCACCGTGCTCGTTTTTGAGTTATAAGCACTTAAAGGCAAAATTAAGGGTGTTTTTAACAGGCTAAACTGTTGCTATGATAACCAATGACGTCATTAAAATGGCTACAACTTGTTCAGCAATGATTGGGCAATTGTTTGATATCATTATTGTAGCAGCAACTGATAACAATTTGCAGTACTGACCCATCAAAGTTTAAGAACTGGAAAAGTGCTGGAAACCAAAGTGAGCCTCCTTAAGACGTTTAGAGAAACAACCTACAGTTCGTTAGCGAAACGACTTTAGACTTAGGCGAATCGACCTAACTCGTTAGCGAACTGGTCGTTAGCAAATTCACTCGTAGGCGAAACGACAGCAATGCCTATAATTATATTACCTTGGTACTCCTACTAATCTACTCCAGTGTGCCATGCTCCCTTTCCCGCGGTAGGTGTGTTCGTCACATAGTCGATGTCTCAGCAAATTCCGTGCTTGTTGCATCCGACAACTTTCGGCAAAAATGTAGCAAGCTAATATTGAGCTACTGCCGAGTTACCCTTTGCCTTTCAACGAGTCCTCGTGCGAAACCATTCATATGAAAATGGTTCCACCTGCACACCCATTTTCATGCAAATGAGCATTTTCACAAGAATAGTTTTGCACAAAGACTCATTTTGAAACTGAGGCAAAAGATAACTCGGAAATGGCCTAATTTATAACTCGACTCATAACATTTTTGCATTTTTATCTTGCGCGGTTCCAAAAGGTAAAATTTAAGGGGTGATTGGCAGTTGGATTCGCGCCAATGCGCGTTTATCATTTTGACCAATCAACTTGATGGTAGCAATAACATGCACCGCATGACGCTTGATCGATCGGTTCAGCCGTGAAACAATTTGCAAACCATGGCCGGAATTCTGATAACGGACGATTTTGAAAGACATTTCAGAATAAATATTAACGCTATAAAAACATGACGTTTCGGCGACAACATGTCACCATTATCAAATGCAAATTTTACAAGGTACAGAACGATATTTATAGAAAAGAAAGTGCTAACCCTAAGGCGTGGAGAACAGAAAAATGTGCATAACTAAGTAAACAGTTTCGCCCGAATGGAATCCTTCTGAGTGTTCAGGGATGGTTTCTTTTTCCTACCAAGTAGCATCTCGTAAATTAGGCACTCAAACTTTCGGCGGCATTTCTTTAGGATGGCAATTGGCTGTGAAGGTCGATCGGCTTTTGATTGTGCTGTTCTTGAAGGTGTTTACCAATCATTGAGTATCTGTGCTCATCGATGAGTTGGTGGAGGTTGCGGCTCGTGTAGCCAATATAATTCGCATCGCAAGAATTACATTTAAATTACATTTGTTTGTTTACTAGAGAGGGCTTTATTCCCGTGAACTTCAGATCTTCTGAGATTTTCTTGCTTGTGAAGACTGGTTGTATTACACGATCTATTTTCTTTCCTAGGTCATTTAGTTCTTTGCGTACGTAGTCGGCTGATTTTTGATCTTTGAATGGCAAGGTGATGGGTACAGGGTTGTCCGCTGGCGCAATACAGTTCTCATTCTGGCTTTGAGAGGAATGAACTCTGTTTAGGATAGAGTCAATTAATTTTCCGCGATATTTCACTTTCAGGAATGTAGTCTTTAGTTCCCTACATTCTTGGGCGAAGAGATCCGGCGAGGAAGACAGGTGTTTGGCGCGATCAAACATAGTTCTTAAAAGCGATCGTTTATAGCGATTGTCAACGTGACTCTGATAATGGAGCAGGAGTCCTTTGTTGGTCTTTTTCCTGTAGACAGATGTGTTAAAGCGGTTATCGGTCTTAATGATTGCCATGCCTACAAAGGGTAACATGTTGCTGACTGCCGTTTCCATTGTGAATTGGATTGCTGGGTGCGCGCCATTCAAGATTATGAGGAGATCAGTTGCAGCGGGAAGGTCAGGTACTTGTGCGAAGGTATCATCGACGTTACGGTATCTTTTGTAGAATTTGGGAAGTTTGTTTTCACGTGCTAGTTTCTCTTCAATGGAGCACATAAAGGTGTTTGCTATTAAGGTGTCTCTCTACAGTTTTTTCTGGACCATACCAAACATTTTTATTTGGCCGTTTAACAAACTTCCCGGACTCGGATCGATGTGAAATTTACACCAGATATTGGAATTGGATTGAAGTTTGATATGAAATACTTTTTAGGAAAATCGATATTTCCATGGCAACGAAAAACAGAAAAACAAGATATCAGTTAAACTTGAATTCTACGCGAATAAGATTTGACGTAAAAAAACTAACACCAGTATCTGAAACTATGCTGTGCTGCACATCAAATATGCAAGAATAAAAAAATTCTGTATGTTTGATTTCGAATAAATCGAAAATATATTTCAAACCATGCTTTTTGCATTATAATGATAAAGGGACCGATTTAAAGACACTGCTTTGATGAAATTATTTTGAAATAACACCAACTGTAAAACTGTAGAGAGACACCTTAATGACCGGAATTTATACCGAACTTGGGGGACAACATGCTTTTCGACTTGCTCGGCTTGCGGGAAGGTAGAGTTTTGTCACTATTTCTGGATAACGGGGTTTTGACGACTACAATAACCTTGCCAAAGACTAGTCTTCGAAAGGGGCTAATTCGCCTCTCCTCGGTAAACGCAGTGTAGCATGCAAATTGTATTGCAATCACATAAAATTGCTTTACGCAAAAGCCTGCACTGGAAAGTTCGATGTCTTCACTTACTTTTACAATACATGCAACTAAAAACAGATCCAAACTTCGACTTAGGTCTAAACACTTGCAAGACGGCCGAAAATGGCAGTCGCTTCTGTCCTGCAGCATGTTCCCCAGTCAACCATTTCTTTTATTTATTTGTATTTTTCTATTAAAATAGAAAAAATGGGAGGCGTGGTGGCCTAATGGTTAGTGCGCTGGACTCCAGATCGAACGGTCAGGGTTCGAGCTCTGTTTGGGGTCACTGTGGTGTGTTCTTAAGGCACTTTACTCTCATAGTGCTTCTCGCCACCCAGGTGTATAAAAATGTACCGGTGAAATAATGCTGGGGGGTAACCCTGCGATGAACTACCATCCCATCCAGGGGGGAGTAGAAATACTCCTAGTCGCTTTAATGCTACGGAAACCGGGATAAGCTCCGACTTCACCTATTTAATAGAAAAGAAGTACAGGCTGAACTGAGGGGGCTTACCAAAGAGGATTACAGTCAACTGTCTCTAAGACGGACAACGTCGGGACCGGCTCCAACTGTTCGTTATAGAGAGGTGTCCGTCTTACACGGAGTTAAGCTACAATAAAATGTCTGAAAAACTGCAGGGACGGGACCAACACCAGGTGTCAGTTTTAAAGAGATGTCCGTCTTATAAAGGTGTCCGTTAAGAGAGAGTTTACTGTACTGCAAACGACTCGTCGAGTGTTAGATCAGGAAACAAATTCTACATACAGATTCTCTTACACTTTACTATTCAACAACACAGAATTTGATTTTTGGCTAAGGCAGTGATAGTCCGTCTTCCCTCACGATCATGTTCTTTCTTCTCAAAGCCTGCTAACATTAATTTGTTACAAGATTACAAGAATTTACAACTTGATCATTACTAGGCTTAATCACACGAAGTCGTACAAGTACTGCACGATGTCAAACTGCAACTGCTTGGCGATCTCTGAAATGGAGAGGAAGTTCACCAGACACTTGTATTTAGGGCAGTCTATCTGATCATGTGATGTGATCTGAGCGAGGAGATTCAAGGAAACAAGTGATGATATCTGACACAGAATGCTGGCGGATGGAGCGACATTTTCCTCCACAATGCTGTAGAATATGGCCATTAACCTGTCCAGTTGAAAATTCTTAGGACCTGCAAAAAAATTCACCATTACTGATTAGTTCTTTGAATTCTTATATCATCCTTTTTCCTTACATTTCCTGTATTTGAATTTGCCTCCTTTGGACGGAAAATTTGCTCAAGCGGCAACCAAGGAAAGATTTCCATCGCTCTGATAGTTCAATTTTTTTTTTTACCCAAGAAGGGCAGAGAGATTTTCAATTTCCTCACTGACAGCGGCCATATTGGTGTTCTAATACAGTGATATTTCTCTGGTCAGAATTGGGAATTAAGTTATTTCCTTCTGCAAACAATTCGTGGTAAATAAACCGCTGGAGAGAATTCTGAAAGCTGATGTTTTATGTGTTGGGCTAACACTTTTCAATGACACAAAAGAGCCTGAATTCTTTTTAACGAAGTCCAATAAATTGTGATCTTCATGTTGAAACATATTAAACTAGGTTCAAACAGATTTAACATGAAAACGAGTTTAACCTACACATCCTCCTCAGTAGTAAAGTACGTAAAGCAAGCAAAAAAAAATGGATGGGGCCTGGCGCATGCTACTGGTGTACACGAGCGTAACATCGTGCCAATGCACGAATTTCGTGTTTCAGTGAATTGCACGGTTTTGGTGCATAAGCACAGCAAAAAAGTGCGAAAGCACAATTTAGGCACACTTTGGGCACAGCTTAGGCACAGTTAAGGCACGATTTAAGGACAGCTTAGGCACAGCTTAGGCACGATGTAGGCACGCTGTAGGCACGGAGTATGCACATTTTACCTCGAGTAGACAAGTATTCGAGTGTTAGCAAATTTAAATGTCTTGTCAACGCTTTTTAACAGTTCGGAAAATAATCGTGACGACCTTTAATTCACAAATGTTGAAGAATGTGTTCTGATCTTTTTTTTTTTCTCTCTTCGTACTGAATACAAGTTTCCCTTGCACCTTGTGAAAGCCTCGCGGAAAGTGTGAAATAAATTAGCAAAGAACGTCGCTACCTGAAATATGATTGCTTTGTCGGATCTTTACAGTCAAAACAGCTCAAGCATTCCTATCAGGGGTGAATTAATAAATTTAGAAAAGGCACAAAAATACTGCTGGTGGAAGGGAAAGTTGGAAAAATGTCTTTGAACCAGTTTTTGTCTATATGCAAATTAGAGATAAGACAGGCATTAGGAAATCAACATTTTTGTTTTGAATCGAGTGCCGTTTGAACATTGAAATATTCATTTCAAGAATGGAATATTGAAGCAAAGAATGAAATCAAATTTCCATGTAATGAATTCATTAATTCACCCTTGATAGGAACGCTTGAACTGTTTCGAATGTAACTCGAACCTGGGTTTTCCAAAACGACAAGCAAATCCCTCTAATTTGCATGTTAGCTAGACGAGCCCCAGACAAGGTGGCTGTGTTGACGGACTCTTTGTTGATTTAACTTAATACAATTACACACCGGCCTATCAGAAGCTTTGGTTCCCACGGCTGGAAGTATCCTTGAGCAGAAAAGATTCATACTGTTGAAGCAGAGAGTTGGTTTATGAACTTTGAAATGAATTGTAATTTTTGATATTATTATTTGACCTGCTCAAAGGTTGAGAATCTTGACTATAGCAACATTTATTTAGCAGTGCCCATCCCCCCCCGGGCAACCCCGGGGCATTTCCTAATGTTGCCCGTCCCGGGGGTGGGGCATTTGCGTACCTCGGGTTGACCCCCGGGCATTTGACACGTGGTTTCGAAACCGTGGAGTGAGTCGCGTATTCGTGATGGAGGCGTTTATAGGCCAAGACGTGGACTACGTTGCAGATTAGCTAGTCCATGAAGGACTAGAGAAGCTCGTGTATGTTCGTGGATGTTTTTAAAGGTATATATTCTGAATTTTAGATATTTCTTCATTGTCAAGAAGCAACAACTTGTATTATATTCTTATATCACCTATCGAGAGATTGAAAACAATCAACCCGGGAGCGGGGCATTTGCCCGGTTCCCTCATCCCCACCCCGGGGAATTTACCAAAGAAATGCTAATGCCCGGGGGTTAGCCCGGGGGGGGGGGATGGGCACTGCTGGAATTGACTGATGCATTACAGGCACAGTTTAGGCACACTTTAGGCACGGTTCAGGCACGCTTTAAATAATTGAAACGCACACTCAACGCACAACCAGGGCACGTTTTATGCACAAACTGTTTGTGCCAAGGCACGCTTCAAAATCCGAATTTCGAGCAAGCGCACAGCTCGAGGCTTTTTCACGTTATAAAAACGCTGTCTAACCTTAGAAATTTGCTTCTTACTCAGAAGTTGGTTTTCCCAAAATTCAAAAATTATCCCATGCAGAAAGTTAAACCTTTGAGAATTTCGAAATACATTTGTTTTGCTTTCCATGACAAATACAAATGACCATAAAACGCTCATTTAAATTCTCGTTCAGGCTGCTTTTGAGTGGATGCGAAATGATACACCACGCTGTAATTCTTTCAAACGGCCTTAATTTTCAATTATTTGCTATGATTTTACTGATACTGACTATTCATAAACCATTAAATTTTGTTGTCGAAAGTCAATTGTGTACCTTTTATCGAAACGGAGATATCCTAAATTGTGCGTGGTTAGACTCGAAATGTTACGCACGGTGTTCAAAATGGCCCCATTTTTAGCGATTTTTTTCGAAAATTCTCTTTTATTAGGTCTTATAGCCAGGACCAAAACTATTTTATGGAAAGACATTATTGAAATGAAACTTCTTACAAAATATCTAGTTTATACGATTTTTAATAACTTTGCAAAAGCCAAAGAAAGTGCGATTTTCAGCCGTGTACACCAGTAGCGTGCGCCGGGCCATGGACAAAAAAATGATGTATGACTCGTTCCACTAAAGGCATTCACCCATGAAGTATTATTTTTACTGTTTTGAAGAGTATATTGTAACAAATCTTAGTGTTCTAGACAACAGCAGGCATTCAGGCCAAACCCCAACAAGGTCTGCTAACAAGACCCGACAAAATAAACAAGGCTTCAGCTCTCTTAAAATTCTCACCTGTCAGCTGTGTGTTGGATTTCTTAGCTTTTGCAGCCGCCTTTGCCCTGCTGCTTAAACCTCTTCTTCCCTGCTTTGTGAAGAACCTCTTATCTGTGTGAGCGGGATTGTAAGATGCCAGATATGCTGCTATTAACAGGTATTTTGCGTAATATGGCAACTCCATGTGAGAACGAACAGAAATGCCTATGGAAAAAAACACCGATCCATGGATTACAAAGAAGTGCTGTTTATCACAAATTCTGTTACTAATCACAACTATAACAAAATTCTTGACTCTGAATGGTTCTTAGCACCCCCTATTTTGTACCAAATTGGAGTGTGCGCGGCTAAAGTGTCCAATAACAAAGTTCAGGCGCTGCGCATGCGCGCACTCTTTATTTGGTTCCTTGTGACTGAATACTCCTTGATATTCCTAAATCTTTCAGCTTCAAGAATTGCTTTTTTGCCTAAGTGATGATAAGTCCTTAGTAGGCTCACTACGTACTGCTTCGCTTTATCTAATTTTTTTCTCGAATTTTGTTATACTTATGATTAATTGGTAATAGGACTTTGTGTCGTCCAATTCTGTCTGTAATCATACTCGTGATTAAACAAATCGGACTCCCGCTACGCGGTCGTCCGATTTTGTTAATCACTCGTATGATAACAGACCGAATTGGATTCCACTCAATCCTATTACCATTACTTATTACAAGACAATTACCAAGAAGTAAATGGGCCATTCAAGTTTGCCTTTTGGTAGCAAGTCATTTTGCCAATGAGTCATATCGATAATGGCTGGTTCACTAACAACTCATATTGATGTAAGCTTAATATATCAACTGCAGTATTTTGTAATAAAGTCTACAAGACTCCAAATTAAGTATCTATTAATTCCAAATTAAATTTTGCACACTGAATATCTCTCATTCTATTAACGTCACCAAAAAGTGACTACAGAAGCAAACTGCCCATTGAGGAAACTACACATTGGCATAACGACTGGTAACCCCCATTTCAAAACAACTTCATCTTTATTGTACATGTATGTATCTAATTAGTTTTCTCACCCTGTCCTGCAAGGTTGTCACTGTCTGTATGTGTGTCCTGACCAATAATATTCTCCCACTGGTTGCTGGACACCTCCCTGAGGTAGACTGTGTGGAGGGCCTTCTTTAGGTGAGGCTCAATGTTCCGCCATAGTTTGCGACTGTCTGTCAGTTGCGCATCACCAGAAGTGATTGGTTCACAGTATTTTGGAAAATGAAGAAGAGCCTGTTATGACGAAGAATGCATTATCAACAACTGCATCAGTCACAAAATGGAGGTTGGGTGCCTGCCACATCCATGAACTTCTACAGTTGGCAGCCAGCTCCTAAATGGAGACTGCTCCCATAGCTGGCAAATCCTGGCAACCCTGCTAATTTACTTTTGAACAACTTTTTCTAACTAATAAGTTTTTTTTTAACTTCACTGTATTTCATTTCTTCAGACAGGAATTAAACTGGGACACATGATGGTGTGTCTTGTGTCTTGTGTCTTGTACCTAGGGTTTAATCTGAGGCCAACGATTATTCTGGTTTCTGTTGCATTAATCAACTAGTCCATTGAAAGTTTTAACATTCAGTATTAAATTTGCCAGTATCCATTTAATAATTATACACCCGGGTTGAGAGAGGCACTATGAGAATAAAGTGTCTTACCCAAGAAAATAATGCAGTGACCCTGGCTGGGCCTAACCATAAGGCCACCGCAACTCAGTTCAAGAGAATTCTTAATTACATGCACTCACCAGATGTCGCAGTTCATTCAAATCCCTACACACTGAATAAAATACACTCATGAGGAGTTGGCAGTATGCTTTGAAAAATTCCACAGGATGTGATGAAGGGCAGTCTATTGCCATGATCTGCAGCAGTTCAGTCTTGGAATAATCTGGGAAGTGGACGATAATAGGCTCATAAAATCCTGTACCAACTTGGAACTTTTCCCACACAATCTGACTGAGCAAGATGACACAGATATTAAGTTGCGTGAACTCCTGAAGTCTCAAAAATGCAGGAAGAGTGTTTGCCTCGATATCTCTAAGTCTTTCTGCTTTATCAAGTACAATGTAAAATGTTTCATTTGTGAGTTCCTTTGATAACAGGGAATGCTTGAGATGTCGTAAAAAGTCTGTCATATTGTCGCATTTGGGTGGGACAATTAAATCATCCTCTTCGTCTGATTCTTGCAATTGGTATAAAATATGCTCGTAAATCAATCGTGCTGTGAAACTCTCCACACAATTCACTAACACATGTGGAAGCTGTATGGAAATATACAGGAAAAAGAGCAAAAAATGAGTTAGTTCAAACCCTCTTGTGCACATACTATGAAAAGGGCAAGTAAGGCAAAGTAACTGTATATATGGTGTGGATTTAAATAAGTTTTGTTAAACCAAAACTAGACAACAGACAATCCAGTGAACCAAACAAAACTCCAAGCAAATGCATGTTGCTAGAGATAAACATAGGGAAATTGTGTTTACTTTAAACAGTTCTATAGCATGAACTAAGGAGGGTTATTACGTGCAAGTTAGGTTGCTGTATATGTTGTGGTTCAATTTTATCCTTGGTTCAAATTTTATTTTCCTTTGTTTTTGGGTATGGTAATGTATGATAATGAGTTTAAAACAAAAAAAAAATAAAATTTGAACCAAGGATAAAATTGAACAACAACATATACACTCACTCAAGATTACAGTTCTACTGGTATGTATAAACCTGGGTTGAAAGTTGGGGAAAAGGAGCTGATGATGTTGAGGGGTATAGTTCTGCAAGTGTCTTTGGTACCCATGGCAACACAATGATCCCTGGCCAGCACTAAATCCCAGACTGCTGGATCTGGAATAATGTTACACACCCCTCCAATGTTACATTGCTTACTTATTTACTTAAGGAGGCTCACAATGGTTTCCAGCACTTTCAAGCTCTTAAACTTTGATGTAATCTAAAATCAAGCTGTTTAGGAATGGTAGGATAAAAGTTGGAGGGTGTTTCTACAAAAATACTGGGTCGAGCCACGTGGGATGGCAATTCTGCAGGTAATTCAGCGAAAAGTACATTGTAACTTGAAGTACTTTTCATTTGACAAAATCTTATTTGATTTTTGTCGCCCATAATTTTTTTCTAGTAAACAATAACGACAGAAACTAACTAAATTTAACTCTCACCTCCAAGTCTTTCAACAAAGTTTGGACAAGGAAAGATTTCCCAGTAGCAGTATGCCCACAAACAAATACTGCTGGGCAGGAATATGACTTTCTTTCTCCAAAAAGGGACAAAAGTGTATCGATTTCACTCTTTCTGCAAATTACTTTGCTGTAAAGATTTTTAAGACTACTTTCACTGTATCCAAAGATCCCGCCATCTGCCGCCATGTTAGTTTTCGGCCAAAGGCACTGGGGAGAGAAGCAAAAAATATTACTTTCTAGGGGTATGTACATTTCTGTTTATGCTGTCCAGCCTGTCCTGACTAAATATTGTTTGTTTTAATGATAAGTTTGATTTATTTCGTAAAAGCAACATTTGCAGAAATTTGATATTTCTGTTTACATATATTTTTTAGAGAAACTTGTCTATAAGTGATCTCTTTCTTGTTTTATTGACTTTGACCTCTCCCTACCCGGGTGGTGTTTTACGGGTATGCCACAAAATCAAGATGGCGGCCTTGGTGTTCACGGCACTCTATTTTCTCTTTATATTACTGTGTTTTGCTGCTTTTACTCTCGCTTTTTGCTTTGTGGTGTACCTTCATCATAAACATAAGACGCTTGACCACATTCCAGGCCCTAAACGTGATGGATTTTTTTGGGGAAATGTTAAGCTAATGCAACGCTTGAAAGAACAAAATGACTCGAGTGGCTACGAAGTCTTGAGGGATCTGGCGCAAGAGTATGGCCCTGTAATGATCATCTGGATTTTTCACCTTCCGTTAGTCTACGTTTCAGATGCTGATATAGTCAAGAAAGTGCTTATAACCTCTAATTTTCCCAAGGATGCCTGGTCTTACGATCGACTCGGCTATTTGTTTGGAGAGAGGTTCATGGGAAGAGGGCTCGTTTCGGAGACGGATCACGGGAAGTGGAAGGCCAAACGCCTCGCAATCAATCCTGCATTCCACAGGAAATATCTAAAGGAGCTAATGGCACAGTTTAATTCAAGTTGTGATATATTTTTGGCAAGGTTGGCTGAATTAGCTGATGGAAAGACCGAAGTGAAGATGGCGGATGAGTTTAACAGAATTACTTTGGATATAATTGGGAAGGTAAGAACTGTGTACAGCAAAGGGCAATCATTTATGCAAGTTGCTTTGCAGCACCTTCAGAGTACCTGGTGCGAGGGGCAAGATTTCTGCACAGCCCCATTTTTATTTTTGCATACAATTTTCTGACTGACTCGTTCTTTTCACGATTGATGTTTGTATACAGTGATAGTATGAAATAGCTGCATACATAATTAATGTATGGGGCTGTGCGGAAATCTTACCGTCAGGTATTCTGAAGTTTGGCCAAAAGGTGTAAATTCTGATGAAGTTGTCATACCCTGGCAAAATTATTTGCTGCTTGTACATGCAGCCATGCACTGTCGTTATTTGGTGCACAATATGTCCTTGATGCTGGGGCAGGATTGCACTTATGTGGCTGTACCATTCAAGAAGGTGATATGTGATCTTCGCAGTGAATTTCCAATTTAAGCAATTGGAATATAGAAGCCTGAAAAAAAATCAGGGCTTCAACGGGATTCGAACCCGTGACCTCCGCGAATACCGGTGCGATGCTCTACCAACTGAGCTATGAAGCCACACATTGGGAGCGAGGTCAATTGTGAGTTCATATTTTCCCGTGAAAGGAGTGAAATGATGTATTGTATATGAAATGATTCATATGTGAACTGCGGATATATATGAAGGTGATATGTGATCTTCGCAGTGAATTTCCAATTTAAGCAATTGGAATATAGAAGCCTGAAAAAAATCAGGGCTTCAACAGGATTCGAACCCGTGACCTCCGTGAATACCGGTACGATGCTTTACCAACTGAACTATGAAGCCACACATTGGGAGTGAGGTCAATTGTGAGTTCATATTTTCCCGTGAAAGGAGTGAAATGATGTATTGTATATGAAATGATTCATATGTGAACTGCGGATATATATGAAGGTGATATGTGATCTTCGCAGTGAATTTCCAAAGTAACATTTCAGATGCAAAATACAAAACAGGTACAGAAACATTGCATCCCAGCTCCTCTCTCTGGGACATTTTCTTCAGATAATCGTAATCCCCAGGGCCACAAGTGTTAACTGTGCCCTGGAGGCTGCCTACTGTAGGAAAACAGATGATTACATTGGTTATTGAACCCTATGCTATGGCTAACAAAGTTGTTATAGATTACAGTACATGTACACATATGACCAATCTGCATTGCTATCCCTTCTCACCATGACATAAGGCAGTTTTTCACTTCAATTTTGCAAGAGATAAATCATGAAGTGCAGTGAGCTTCCATAAAGTGAAGCGAATATTCCATAACTGTCCCAAAGAATGTTGGTTGTACATGTATATGACATGTTCATTTTCTAAACACATTCTTACAACAAGAAACCCAAAAGTGTGACCACTTATAACCAATGCACATTCTTTCATTATCCAATCATGAGCCAAGGACAGCTTCCGGCTGACTTTTGATTGGATAAAATCTGCATGAAAGAACGTGAATAAATTAAAAGTGGTCACACTTTTGAGCTCCTTGCTGTAAAGGGTTATTGTCTTGCCTTCAACAAGATTTAATTCTGATCCCTGGGATCATTAGGTAAGGTAAAGTCTGTGTCAAACCAAGTGACCCATACCGCTGGAGTTTTCATAGCATCATGCAACTGGTTCTTCTCCCCCATGGGATGCTAGTCCATCACAGGGCTACCTCCCAGCATTATTTCGCCAGGACCCATTTATTCACGTGGGCAGAGAGAAGTGCATGTACTATGAGAGTTAAGTGTCTTGCCAAAGAACACAACACAATGACCCTGGCCAGGGTTTGAACCTGAACCACTTGATACGGAGTCCAACATGCTAACCATCAGGCCACCACGCCTCATGCCTCAGTACTCCTCGAGAACTCCTTAATTACACGCACTAACCAGGTCCCTGGGATTGACACAAGTTTGCTCCCTTTTTTGTTACTTATTATCCTCAACTATGGGGTTGCTGTGGATTTAGAATAATAAATTTTCTCTGTTTCTTTTGCAGGTAGCCTTTGGGATTGATGTCAATGCAGTTAACGAACCAGATTCTCCATTCCCAATAGCCATAAAGGAATGTTTAGCTGCCCCAGTGTGGACTTTACTTCATCCATTTCATGCAATAGATTTCACAACCTATGCCTATCAAAATTCAGTTGTGTCTGCAGTTCATTTCTTACGGGATACCGGAAAGAAAATCATCGACGACAGAAAGAAAGCAATAAGAAATGGAGATGAGGTGCCATCAGATATCCTTACTTACATCCTACAGTCCACAAATGAAGACACTGATCTGGATTATGAAGAGCTGTTGGATCACTTTGTCACTTTCTTTATTGCAGGTAGGTTATATAAATAATCAACCACTTTTTTCCTGGTTACCCTGCAAGCACCTTTACCTTAGGGCCATACACATGAGCAGCCAAGCTGCTAGTCAGTGAACAACACAAGCTGGTACACGGACTCATTCTTCAGGGTTCTCCCGAAAATTTGAAGTAGAAGGAGAACGTTTTGCAGTAGGGGGCACTGAGCAATGAGCGATATACAGATCATGTAATCTTATATGAAGGCCAAACCGCTGACCATTAATGAGCCGGGAGAGTAGTTCACATTCAAAAGCTCGTTCACGGCATTTACACCATTTCTGCTTCATTTTCTTCATATTTTCAGCCAAATTTATTTACGTTCTTTTTTTTTCACTGGTTGCGAGGACTTAGGGAGAACACTGACTCTTGCATTCTTGTGGCTTGGCGACTCATGCATTTGGCCCAAGTTAATTTCATGGTCTAGATGTAGCCACAGTAGCAAACTGGTAGTTAACTAAAGAAGGACCCCGGTGGCTCGAAAAAATACTGCGAAAAACTCCATTCTTCATTTTCTGAAAAACACTCTTCTTTGCAGATTTTTTTAAAATTTTGTCTACAGGCAGTCAATCTACTATACTTTAATATGTTAAAAAAATGAAAACCAAGAGTTAGTGCAGTAGATTTAGAGAAAATTAGGCTTGTTTAAAAACAAAAGAAAATGATAGTCATTGCTATAGTAACCTTTGTTGCAAAGAAAGGAGTAAAAATCAAACTTTGCTCATATGTGATCATCATGGTGTAGTTTGGCAAAAATTGAAGGTTGCCTTCCTAGATAATTTTCATTTTCAAAAACAACCACCCTACACGCTGCAGGTCTATTAGTAAATACATTTTCCATACACCAAACAATGGCAACTATTATGGCATTGTATGACTCTGTTGTACAGTCACGTAAATTAAGACA
The DNA here is from genome assembly GCA_963693305.1 of Meandrina meandrites. Taxonomy (NCBI): domain Eukaryota; kingdom Metazoa; phylum Cnidaria; class Anthozoa; order Scleractinia; family Meandrinidae; genus Meandrina; species Meandrina meandrites. The sequence continues at coordinate 29,075,477 of OY855907.1, read as the reverse complement.
AGGTGGTCCAGTTAGGTGAAGACTGCATGTTTTTGTTTTCTTATGGCAGGTCAGGAGACCACTTCTTCGACACTGGCCTTCATGTTAGCAGAGACTGGAAAACATCCTGAGGTTGAAAACAGGTAAATTAATAAGCCTTACATTTCCATATTTTTTGTGGGAGGCACGGTGGCCTAATGGTTAGTGCGCTGGACTCCGGATCGGGCGGTCCGGGTTCGAGCCCTGGTCGGGGCACTGCGTTGTGTTCTTGGGCAAGACACTTTACTCTCATAGTGCCTCTCTCCACCCAGGTGTATAAATGGGTACTGGCGAATTTACTGCTGGGGGTAGCCCTGCGATGGACTAGCATCCCATCCAGGGGGGAGTAGAAATACTCCTAGTCGTTTCATGCTATGGAAACCGGGATAAGCTCCAGCCTGATGGGCCCCTTGGCTTGTAAGCAGACTACCAACCATACATCTCCATATTTCTGGGGTTTCAATTGAAAATATTTTGAAGTAGGCATCAGCAACTGAAAGAGTAGGCAGTTGTAACAATGCCAAACTGGTTTGTTAAGAGGTGATTGCTTTGACCAGAGTAATTGGCACCCCAGTAGTCGCCCTGTGTTTTGACATCATGTGTGCACATTGAATTCTGGTAGTTTAGTGGATGTTAAGATCACGCTGTTTGCAGGAGAATGGCAAAAGCAATGTGGCTGCAGTGTCAAGTGCTGCATGCTGGAATTTGTAGCAGTTCTAAAAAAATTTAAATAGGGTGGCCTGTAACATTTTTGTAAGTTTTCCTGAACAACAACACATTGTGGTCAAAACTAATAATTAAAAATGTTTCTTTTCATATTTTGCATGGCTTTCCTTGCACTTTCTAAGCATGTAGTAACTGAAGGCAAAGTTGATCCTGACCAGCAAAATTATGAAACTCATTTCATGACAAAAGCCAATTAATGCAAAAACCTTGTTTAATTTCCAAGCTACTACAGATCACATAATTCACAATCTCATGTTGTTATTCATCATTTTCTTGTGCACATAATCTTAACCACAACTGTACTAAAAAACTTCTGTGCAAGTCATATAATGAAAAGAGTCTATTAATCACTTTCCTTGATCAACATTGTCATAACATTGATAAAATCAAAATGGAAAGTGACCTACATGTACTTGCATACATGTACATTGTATGGAATACATGGTTCCCTGATCCAGCAGGCCTGCCGATGAAACTTTGTTCTGATCTCAGACAAGACACTTATTAAGCCTGGGCCAAAAGAGGAATGAGTTAATGAGAGTTCCAACCCTTTTAATGTGCATGTTTGGTTTGAAACTCTCATATATTCTAACTCGTGAACTTTGAATGTGTTTTTTTTTTTTCACAAGTCAATGAGGGTTTTTTTTCTTTCTTTCTCTCACTCTTGACACTCTCAACAACTCTTGTTCTCATTTGGCCTGAGAAGATGGCATCCTTGTTTGGCCCGGGGCTAACATTTTGTTTTCTAATTTGCCCCAGATTAGTCCAAGAAGCTGAAGACATCCTCGGTTCTCGCCAACATGTTTCATATGATGACCTCAGCAAACTAAATTACACAGATCTTGTGATGAAAGAAACGCTTCGATTGCATCCCAGTGTTCCTGCATTCACGCGAGTCATGGCGAAGGATGACGAGTTAGATGGCCATCAAATCCCTGCTGGTACATTGCTAAACATTGGTGTTTATGCCTTACACCACAACCCCAAATATTGGAATGATCCCGAGAAGTTTGACCCTGAGCGATTTTCTCGTGAAGATGAACATGCTGCTGGTCATTCGCACTATGCTTATATTCCTTTCTCTCTTGGCCCTCGTCACTGCATTGGCCAGATGTTTGCTGAATTTGAAACAAAAGTCCTCATGTCTAGGTTTTTGAAATCTTTTAAATTTAAGCTGGTTCCTGGCCAGGAGTATGGATATGAAGAACCAAAGTCCACGTTAACACCAAAAAACAGAATGTGCTGCACTTTGACTCTGCGGTGATTGCTGTAAAATTGTAAACTGATAATAAATCAAAATGTCTTAGAATTCCTTAGTTTACAATTTATGCAGTGATACATCAAGATTTAGAGGCTACTTTTAAAAATTATTCTTTATCTTTAGAAAATTGGGACTACACAAATGGGAAATGGTTTCAACCTTGGAGTATTTAGTTGTTTGTATCGTGTGATGATCTGGGTGAGTGTAGTTCTTAAAGGAACTGTTACAAGTTGGTTACAACCTGAGCAGAAGTCAACTTCAAAGTCAAGAGTACTACATGTATATGTACTATAAACATTTTGTCAGTTAATAACAGTTTTAGTTGAGTTCAAGATGTGCATGTTATACTTGTAGAGAATGCAGCAGCTGCTCAACAGCCTTTTTGCATTAATACAATTAATGTTCAGAATAAAAAAATTTCAAGGAATTACAGCATTTTCTGCAATTATTTAATATACAAAGGATAAAAGATGTTGAAAACAATTCATATTAATTTTGTCAGAATAGAGTAGAAATAATTATATATACATGTAAGGTCATCTCAACAAGAATCAAATCAGTTTTATTGTATGTAACAAAATAAATATACAGTAAATACAGCCTTGGACATTGACACAAAAATGGTGATCCAATGCCAAAGAATGAAAAAAAAAATTGAATTCTGAACAATTTTTGCCAAAGGATTTCAGATACATCCATAAAAAAAAACATGCAATACATGCAAATACATCCGGTTATAAGCTAAAGCCTCCCCCCCCCCCCCCCCCCCCCCCGATATAAGTACCCTATGCTGGATGAAAGTACTGAACAGGGCTAAATGTTGCTTTATTATGACTTTTTAAGTTAAAAACAAATTACGATCAACACTGTCGTGGCTCATTTCGAAACACTTCAATTCAGTTTTATTCCGCTTATAAGCCCCTCATTTTATATTTGCCAGCGAATAAAAGTCATTTAAATGTGCAATTTTGAATTTAACGCCTTCTACCTTTTTTAAAGCGCTCTTTTAGAACTCCGCTACTGTCATGACACACTGCAGTATTCCTAGTTTAACGTTCTGCAGTGCCAGCTCATGAAGTTCTAAATCCGCGCTGAATTCTTGGACACAAAATTGTCGGAAAAGTCCAAAACTTTGAGATTTCCGAAGGTGTTCTGATTAAAACACAAGTGCCAAGAGAGGTAACTATGGTGATTACATTCCACGCTTTAATGTTGAGATCAGAAAAGAACAATGCGTTTTACAAAGAAAAAAATACAGCCAAAATGCATTGTAAAATAAACTGATTTCATAAACAAGACAAAATCTCTAACAGTAGATTTTTAAATGGAAACATTTTTTTTTGTGCCTACGGCTTGAATCTTTTGCTGTTCTATTGACTGGGGCCACAGGGTCCGTGCCACACTTCAAATCACGAGCCATATTTATTCAGTTATAAATATTTCGTAAACTTGACGATGTCAGTCGTTGTGCCTCGTGCATACGCTTTAAATAAATGCATAATGATTACCCAAGGTGTCCCCTGCGACCTTAAGCACTAATTTGGGGAAAATGCAAATCATTTGCTTGTCGCTTGCTTGTTTGTATTATGTTTTGCGCGTGAAAACGCACATACATTCGCAGCTGCATTCATTGAGGGCCCAAGAGAGGCCCGCAACCCTACTGAATCTTGACAGTTACCAGTGGATTGCGTTTTACCCGTGCGCGCCACGTTAATAAGAGGCAAGCACAAAGCGGAAATTGAAAGTTTTGTTCTCCCACTAAGAACGATCGGAGTGCGAAAAATGTGTCAGTCACGAACACCAGAAGAGAAAAATCTGTTCTCCAAGAACGATAAAAATGCGAAAAACGAGTCAATCTCAACAGTTTGTCACATAAGATCGAGGCTTCCGTCACAGAAGATATGCTGTGATTGAATCACAGATAAACCACCCGCGGCAAAGCGAATGATTCCAACAACGGTTATTCTCAAGAAGTTCCTATTGGTGGTTTTCACTGTCACGCAATAAAAAAATAAAATGGAAACCATTCAACGACAGAAGCTATGAATTTCAGATATTATAGAAGATACATAGATAGACGATTTGTCCAAATCTCAGGTCTGCGCGGTGCACCGTTTGCGAGTTATTTGCCGAAACTTTCCACGCAAATTTATAAAGCTCAGTATGGAGACGCCATATTTGTGTCCTTCCAAGGGGCACAAACATGGCCGCCGTGAGTCAGAGAAACCATCCTGAACTTAATTTTGCTATTAATAGCGACTACTTTTGGCTCATGATCTATTACACTTTCACATAAACAGCACTTAGTACATTGGGAATGTTCGATCTGCAAAAATGGAAAGGAAAGGCCTTTTTTGAATCAAAACAACTTTGTCACGGCACTCAGCTTGATATCACATACGGCGGAGAACTCGAATATTCAAAATGCTCTGTTTTTAAAACGAAGGGCACAACCAAGCTGGAAATTTGTGAAAAGATATCTTTTTAGTTTATCTTACACCTAGTGATATCAAAAGTTTAGCAAGCCTATTAAATTTTGATTTCAGAATTTTATGACGTAACATGAAAACCAAGAATAGCGAGTTTAATACCGACCGAGGAAAATCATTCGCCTGGTTGTTGTAGGTTGTTTGTTTCGTGCAACTGTTCTTTATCGTGCATTAATTAAAATGAATGTTTGCGGCTGCATTCTTTTAGAACGAGGTATATACATGTACTTTATTCGCTTGGTTGTTCATAGCTTGTTTGTTTGGTGTCTCATTGTTCCGCAACTGTGTTTTATCGTGCATCAAAGTGAATGTTTTCGGCTGCATTATTTTAGAGCGAGGGATTGTTGAATAAAGCCACAAGACAAACTTTGGGCACTGAAAGATGTTTAATCTGTCACACGCACGTCGGCACAATCGTCGAAGTCGAAGTCGGTACAGCTGAAAATTACAAAATGCAAAGCTTGCGACTTGAACCAGAGGAAACCGAATTACAAAGGAAAACAATACAAATGTCCTTACAAACGAAGACTTACATATTTTTTGGGCATCTTCCGGCCTCATATCCAATATCGATGGCAAATAGACGAAAGTAAAGCGATCAAAACAACCAAACTTTCGCAAACGCTTCGCACACACAAACTGCGAAGAGCACATGGTTTTCAAGATCACGTGACCCACACGAGGGGGGTACGGAGGGGCGCGGGACAGCAAACTGTCCCTAACATCCCGGCCCCTTAAACGCGAAAAAACAAATACTGAGCGTTTACCGAGAATTCTACAGTTCAGTGTCCTAATGACAGTCCAGTTTATATCATAGTTCCTTGTTAAGACAAATCCGGTATACAGTGTCACGTGACACACAAACGTTTACATCTCGTCTCCCGTACACTCCAAAAGGCACAACTTGGTTACCGGCCTGGTCAAGATTGAACTGCTTGTCTTGATCTGGGCTGACCTGACTAGTCCATCCTTACCAGGGTAAGTCTGAACTATCCGTCCCATGGGCCAGTTCTTCCGGGGGGTCTTTTCACCCAAGATTAGGACAACATCACCAACCTGGAAATTTCTCTTCGGCTGCAACCACTTTCTCCGCAACTGCAAAATAGGCAGATATTCTCGTACCCATCGTTTCCAGAACTGGTTGGAGAGGAACTGGACATGTCTCCAACGCCTTCCATAAATATCACTCTGATCAAACTGACCGGGGGGTAGTTTCGGTCCTCCACGGAGAAGAAGCAAATGATTTGGCGTCAGGGGACCTTCATCATCCGGGTCATCTGATAAAACTGTCAACGGTCTGCCATTTACGATCGACTCGACCTCGCAGAACAAGGTTGACAACCGTTCATCATCTAAGGTCTGCTCCCTGAGAATGACATTCAGCACCTTCCTAACTGTTCTGATCTGCCTCTCCCATATACCGCCCATATGGGAAGCCGCTGGGGGATTAAACTCCCACTTGATCTCTTTCTGCAGAAGATGAGCTTTCACCTTGCCATCATCCTTCCAGCTCTGCATTGCCTCACGCAATTCTCTTTCCCCCGCAACAAAATTAGTGCCATTGTCTGACCTGACCTTCTCTGGTACGCCTCTCCTGGCACAAAATCTCATGAAGCCATTAATAAAGGAATCGGCTTCAAGACTGTCAAGCTTCTCAATGTGAATAGCTCGCATAGTAAGACAGGTGAATATGCAGCCATACCGCTTGACTTGACTCCGGCCCCTCTTCACCACAAAAGGACCGAAACAATCCACGCCCACAAACGAAAATGGTGGCTTGTCTGGAGTTACTCTCTCAAAGGGGAGATCTGCCATTTGCTGAACTCCTGGCTTTCCTCTAAGCTTTCTGCACACTACGCAATCCATTAGGACCCGTTTGATCAGTGGCCTAGCTCCTACAATCCAAAACTTCTGCCTGATGAGGGAGAGTACGTACTCTTTCCCAGAATGCCCGCTCTGAAATTCATGAGCTCGCCTCGCAACAAGTCTTGACACGTGATGGTTCTTGGGCAAAATGGCGGGATGCTGAGCTTTCTCGGACAGCGGTGCATTTTTCAGACGGCCACCTACTCGGAGAATCTCCTCTTCATCTAGAAACGGTTCCAAGATATAGATCGGGCTCTTCTTCACAATGGGCTTTCTTGATTTAAGAGCTTTCACTTCTTCTTTGAAATGTTTGAGCTGGACAAATCTGACGATAGCTGTCTCTGCAACCTGCAGCTCTGATGGATCTAGAGGATCAGCTGTCACTGGAGGCGGCCTTTCAGCACTTCTCGTCTTGACTCTCAGCCAATTCTTGCAGCGAAGTAGCCACGCCATACCCTTTTTTAGACGATACCAGCAAGAGTAACTCTCTATAAATCGGACCATGAGGTCTTTGGGCTCCTCCTCCTTGTCTGCTGTGGGTGCGTCATCTTCTTCCACAACCTTAGCATCACACTGAACGTCTGCAACACAGCACTTAGCTTGACTCTTCACTTCCTCATCATTATGAGGAATCTCGGGCACAACTGGATTGGTGGGCCAGGCAGACTCTTCTTGCCACAAGAACTCTGGGCCCCGCCTCCAACGATCACTGGAAATCATATCAGACCCACTCAAACCTCTAGAGACATCATCGGCGGGGTTCTCTTTAGTGCCAACCTTCCTCCACTGCCTTGGCTTTGACCCATCATGAATGACAGACAACCGGTTTGCTACGAAGGTCTGGAACCTCTTACTGCAACTGTAAATATACTGCAGGACAATCATACTGTCAGACCAAAATACTGAGTCACGAATCTCCAAAGTGAGTTCACGGGACAACATTCGATCCATTCTAACAGCGATCACGGCAGCAGACAGTTCAAGTCTCGGTATAGTCATCTGCCTGATTGGTGCCAACCTGGACTTCCCCAACAGCAGGGCACAATGAATTTTCCCTTCTGCATTCACTGCACGAAGATAAGAAACAGAACCATAGGCTGACAGAGAAGCATCACAGAAGTGATGCAGTTCACATTTCACTGGCCTTCCAAAATGGGCAGGCACCAAGCAACGTTCGACTTTGAACTGACCCAATAGGGGGAGCTCCTCCAACCACTTACTCCACCGCACTTGGTTCTCTGGACTCAAAGGATCATCCCACTCCTTGCCGGACTTACACTCATCTTGGAAGATCTTCTTGGCACGGAGAACAAATGGACACACCAGACCCAGAGGGTCATAAACAGAACTAACGACACTCAGAAGCCCTCTCCGGGTAAATTCTCTCTGCTTACTCTTGATCTGAACACCAAACTGATCACTCTCAGTGTTCCAGTGAATACCTAAAGCCCTCTCAACAGGCAGAGAACTGTGGTCGAGATCGAGGTTCTTGACCCCCCTTGCTCTTTCTCCTTCAGGAATGGCCTCCAGTACTTTTCGGTCATTACTGATCCACTTCGTCAGTCGAAAACCTACTAGCGTGAGCAACTGGCATAACTTATGGACAATGTTAATGGCTTCCTCAGTAGTACCAACAGACTTCAGACAATCATCAGCATAAAAATTCTTGTGCACAGTTTGTATTGTCTCTTCAGGAAAATCCAGTCTATGATCGTCTGCCACACGCCTCAGAGCAAAGCTAGCGCAACTTGGACTCCACACACCTCCAAACAGATGCACACACATCCTGTAGACTTCCACCTCACCACCAATCTCACAGTTCTTCCACCAAAGAAAACGTAGGACATCACGGTCCTTCGGAGACACTCGAACCTGGTGGAACATTCCTTCGATATCTCCCATTACAGCCACTGGTTCTTCCCTAAAGCGCAGTAGGACCCCTACGAGATTGTTTGTAAAGTCTGGGCCTTGCAAAACTTCTTTGTTCAGTGAAGTGCCACCAAATGTTACTGCACAGTCAAATACAATTCGTAGCTTCTCAGGTTTGTTTTCATTAACAACATTGTGGTGGGGAAGATACCAAGTCCGTCCAAGAGTCGCACTCATCTCCTGCTTAGGCACTTTCTCTGCATAACCTTTATCAAGTAGTTCTTGAATTCCACCCTTGTACTTAGCATGTAACTCAGGATCTCTCAGGAACCGATTGGTTAATGACTGAAGCCGCTTCTCAGCAACAATTCGATTGTCAGGCAAGTTGCAATGTTCAGACTTGAACGGGATATCCATCTGATAGTGTCCGTCAACTACGTCAACTGACCGTTCCCATATATCAACGGCTCTCTTATCATTAACTGAAAATTGCGGCAAACTGTTTGCCAAGGCTTCACTAGTTTCAAGTTTCCAAAACTGCTCCACTTGCGCATCCAGCCTCTCATCAGCATGAGCAAGGTTGGAAAAGGTAGACTCTTCTACAAGGCACTCAGATTCCAACGGACCATTGAGGGTCCACCCCAAGCGAGTCCTTGTGGCATAAGGTTGTCCTTCCTCCCCCTTTCGCAGTTCTAGGGGCCAAAGAGCTTCAGGCACATCTTGGCCGATCAAAATGGAAACACCGGACTTGTCAACTTGAGGGAGGCGAAGATCCTTTAGATGAGGCCACTTGCGGATGTCACCTGCTGAGGCCATACAGCTCTCCAAGGAGGGTAGATTGGGCAGGGCGTACACCTTCGGCAATTGGACAACACTGGTTTTACCGGCTCCACCTTTAGCCGCTACTACTTCCAAAGACACCAGTTCCACATCTGCACTTTCACTACTGTTGACGGTGGTTAGGGAAAGATTTGCCCGCTTGCCTTTCGCGTCAAGTTTCTCAATCAAAGCCTCAGAGCAAAATGTCTTGGTGCTTCCTGAATCAAGCAAGGCACACGTGTAGTGATAAACTGATTGACCCTTGGCCCTCACTTTCACAGGAACTATAGGTAGTGCTAACTTGATCTGACCACGCTTTGGTGAGCTGCATGCAAGGGTGTAGCTTTCAATTGGCTTATCACCAGTTCCTGGATTAGGCTTTGCCTGCTGTTCGCCAGAGTTCTCCCTCACAGATCTCTCAAGGGATTTGTGCAACAACTTGGAGTGCTTCGCAGTACAACCTTCTACACCACAAACAATACCCGCTCTGCACTGGCTTGCCAGGTGTCTACCATCAAAACAACAGAAGCAAAGTTTCCTACCCCAAACAAAACTTAGCTTTTCTCCTGGCAGCATGGCTTTAAACCGGGAACAAACGCTCAAACTATGATCCCCTTTACACAGCCGACAAACACACAATTTAGGCTTAGCGTCCTTAACCTTAAGATCATTGCCGTTACTCTGACGTACCGGGCTTTGCTGTGAGTCATCAGCTTGCACCCCTAAACTAACTCCTTTGCCTCTTTCTTGCTTGTGTGGGCCTCTTCCAATTACATCCTTAGACTTGCTTTCCGAAACTCCAAACACGGGATCAGTGGCCTCACGGGCGGCTTCTGAGACGAATCGCATCAAATTGGCAATTGAAGGATATCTATCAGTTGTTTCCAAAGCCTTAACCACCAACCTTCTCCAACGACCCTGAAGAAACTGTGGCAGTCTTTCAACAATCTTGACCATACTCCTGCGAGTGTCAATTTCTTCAAGTTTGTTCATTGCCTCTAACGTTTCCTTACAACTTCTGAGATCATCAGCCAGCTCCTGAAGGCGACGCCCTTCAGCAGGTCGTATAAAGGGCCCAGCTGTGACTTTCTTAACCCACATTTCAGAAATCTTATAATCATCTCCAAACCTCTCTTTCAGCAGAGCTCTCGCCTTTGCATATCCTGCTGAAGGATTCATAACAGCACAGCACTTAATAACTTTGAGGGCTTCGCCTTTGCAGTACTGAAAAAGCCTGTTCAACTTTGCGCTATCATCTAAAGCCGCATTCCCAATGCTGTTATCAAAACTACGCATAAACATCCAGAAGTCCAAAGGGTCTCCATCAAATGTCATAAGTTCAGCCTTTGGCAACTGCATAATGCTCATCATCTGAAGGAGGCTTGGCTCACCACAAAGTGTGGAATTTGGACTGACCTGTTGTTCTCTGACCTGTACAGAAGGATCTCGTGCTTTCACTCCGACATCGCCACCTCCATCTCGCACACCATCCATTTCCTTCTTTACTTCATCACCGGCGCCTCGATCTTGCGCACTGGACACCTTCTTCTTAACGTCACTCAACGTACATGCTGGCCACTCAACTGCATTTGGATTTAAAGGCGACTTCTTAGCCGAGCTCCTTACATGGCTGATACCATCACTCCATCCATCATTCTCCTCAAACATTCGATAAACCTTCTCCTCAGCCTCAACCTCTGAAATCTTGGCTCTTAGGTGCAATTGCTCTTGGTCATGTTGCAACTGTAACTGTTTACGTTTGAGCTCCAAACTGTCATTCAGGACTTGTGCACGTGCCATTAATGCTGCCTTTCTGGCCGCAGCCTTCAACCGAGCACTGGACGCAGTTGTCGAAGAGGACTTCTTTGTACTTCCACTAGTTTGGCTAACACTATCTTCCGGGTTTACTTCCTCTTCAAACTTATCACTCGAAAGATTTAACGCACATGATACACTCACGCGGTGTTCCGCTAACTTTAACACTTCACTACAACTGTTCTCGGCTTCAACATAGTACATTTGGGCCCGGGGAACCTCTTCTGGCATACCAGCACTCTCCAACAACTGAATATATTTAACGTTACAATCAAACAAATCTTTAAGAGCTGCTCTAACCTGTACAATCCTCTTCTGGACGCAGTCAACACTTGCCCCTTTGTCCAACAAAGATTTTAACTCCTCTCGCTTCCTAGTGAGACGCGACGCGTAGCCGCCACGTTGCTTTCTCAAGGCCGCCATTTTCTCAACATTCACAGCATGCGCATCTAAAGTCACATTGTTCCTTCGAGGTCGAACACTCACGCGTAGATTCTCCTCTGACAAGCTTCTTCGTTCGCCAATTCCACGGTACATTTCGCCGACAAAACTCAAACCAAGCACGACAAATAGCCAGACCATAAACGTCGATGACAAACTCGGTTTGCTCCAAACATGCAGAAAATGTAATTCGATCCAACACACAACTACGTACTCGAACTTCCAAACTTCTTCACGACAACAAACAAGCACTTCAATCCAGGTTCTTCACCAAAATATCTGTACGTTCGATGTTGAATAAAGCCACAAGACAAACTTTGGGCACTGAAAGATGTTTAATCTGTCACACGCACGTCGGCACAATCGTCGAAGTCGAAGTCGGTACAGCTGAAAATTACAAAATGCAAAGCTTGCGACTTGAACCAGAGGAAACCGAATTACAAAGGAAAACAATACAAATGTCCTTACAAACGAAGACTTACATATTTTTTGGGCATCTTCCGGCCTCATATCCAATATCGATGGCAAATAGACGAAAGTAAAGCGATCAAAACAACCAAACTTTCGCAAACGCTTCGCACACACAAACTGCGAAGAGCACATGGTTTTCAAGATCACGTGACCCACACGAGGGGGGTACGGAGGGGCGCGGGACAGCAAACTGTCCCTAACAGGGATATACATGTACTTTATTCGCTTGGTTGTTCATAGCTTGTTTGTTTGGTACCTCGTTGTTCCGCAACTGCGTTTTATCGTGCATTAAAATGAACGTTTGCGGCTGCATTCTTTTAGAACGAGGTATATACATGTACTTTTTGTCGCTTGGTTGCAGTTCGTAGGCCGTTTGTTTGTTGTCTCGTTGTTCCGAAACTGCTCTTTATTACGCTGTCATATCACTGTTTGCGGCCACATTTTTTTGGAACGAGGTATTGTCATGTAGTATATCGGTTGGTTGTTTCACCGGCGCGAAAGAGATCGCGAATTTTCGCTACCTGTAACGGAGCGACTTCGTGGGGTGCATGGTCTCTTGACAAGCTCACTTCCGGTGATAGAGTTCACTTCCGTTTAACTGTCTCGCGAAATGACTTCCTGTTGACGGGTTGACTTTTCCAAGGACGGATCGTAACGATCCGTGACGGATCGTCACAATGTTGGCGATACGGCGATCCGTGTCGGGTCGTCAACCCCTTGGACGATCCGTTACAGATCGAGTGTATTGGACATGGATGTATTGGGAGGAAAAAAGCGCTCATAAGTACTCATGAAGTCGGAAGTCCCTCCTCGGCTTTCGTACCCCAACTGGGCTACCCTGAGTATCAGTGGATTTTTCTCGCGCGTGGCGGAATACTTCGCTTTGGCGGCCGTAGACCGCCGCCACGAGCGGCGAAGTGCCCCCCGGCGGAGGCTGAGGCTTTTCGCGCGAGTCAGTCACAGTAAAGACTTGACCGAAAAAACCTCGGGCACCCCAAAACACAGCAAAAGCATCGTCTCCTGAGCGTTCACTCCTGTTGGGTAGGGATATTAAATTGGACTGCATCATGCATTGCCCAATCTCTCCTCCGCAGATGCCTCTTTTATTTTTTTATACGGGCTGGGAAATGGGGAGAGGTTAAAAGTAAGCGCCCGCGCTCCCCCTCTTTTCGTTTGTCTCGTTTTTTTTTCTTCTTTTCCCCTCCACTGAAGAAGCTTCTGCTCCCGCTACTACGTGCGAAACGAATGAGAGGCGGCTGTATTCGCAGGCTTAGGAGAGAGATGTGCCCATGTGTCAGTGGATCACGAGTGATTTGCGTACCAATGCGCATGCGTATTTAAATAAATTAATTTAATATTAAATTTTGATTTGTTTGTCCCACATGTTTCCTCGCACCACTTTCAACATACAACTGATCATCGCATTTTATGTCAACTCTGGTTTTCCTTCAACACGCATAAATCTTTCGCCTTTTACTAAAGATTTCCGTGGAGGAGAACAACTGAATGAGTCTGTAGACTAATTTTTCGTTGCCCTGCCTTGAGGCGGGGTCCCTAACAAGTGAAAGAACGACATGTTTTGTGCAAATCAACTGCAATGCAGCCGCATTTATTGGCGAACGCGCATAGTCTTCAAAGACCTTCGAAAGATTTGTAGCCAATGTTAAATGCGAAACGATCGGCGCTCGTGTGGGGAATGTTTTTATCGGCCCTAATTCCCAGAGACACTGAAGATTCACAGTTATGATTTAAAACACGATTTAATGTCCAGTAAAAATCCCTAGAATACAAGCTGTCCTGTTCTGCCAAAAACCACGCGTTCGAGTCCGGAAACGCTGAGCAACGAGTCAAGTTCGATAATCAAAATTGCTCAATCACTTATTGGTAACAAAACAAAAGTCACGATTTCGTGTCACGCTGCAAGTCACGCAGCCCCCGAACGTTCTCCACAGCTCGAGGCTTCAACAAGCGGTCTACAGTTCTCTACTGACATATGCAGGGAAAAGTTGTGAAGTCGGTTGCCGTGTTAAGACTGGTTCTCATATGCTGCGACATAGCCGCTGGTACATGCCTTGGACACTGTTCCCAAAGGACATCTTTATCGCCGGTGCTCCGGAAAAACTGGCTAGCTAAGTTTACGGTGCTACCTATCATCTTGACGACACTATTTGCGGAGTCTATATCACCCCGTGCTCGTCTATATGTCTTTTGTTTTTTGTCATGCATATGACTGTCATGTGTGGTCGTCAGCAGATAGCTAAATCTATTGATTAATTAGACATACCCAGGATGGACTGGATTCAAAGAATCTTGCCAAAAATGTGCTTTATTAGACATGGCATGACATGACATAGGAAACTTTGTAGCCATCCTAAAATAATTCGTAAATCGTCGTAAATGCCATTCCTGAATCGCTTGAGACCTATCCGAACACGAGCTTAGGAGTTTCCTTCGTTAAAACTCTCATTCGAGTACTGATTAGGAAAAGAGATCCAATCAGAATTTAGAATTTTATTCTTAGCCGAATTTCCAAATAAATTTAATTCAATAAAGCTTTATCTATTGCAGTCAGTCCGAGCACGCGCAGTTCGTCTAGCCTACAATACTGCAACTTTCTCGTCCGCTGTACTCGCACTAGGCTCGATTACCAGCCGCTGTTCGGGGAATGAGCCCGCGCTCCTCCTCGAAAAGACCGCTCTTCTCGGGGAGGGAAGACCGAACACGAGAGGACAGCGGAAATCGAGCCTATACTCGCACGCAACGTACTTTTTCTCACCCCCAGCACGTCTTGTGTGCAACGGTTATTGACATTCGTATTAGGTGACCAAACATTCAACTCAATGATCCGGTCAGTAGCTACCCCAACTGGGCTACCCTGAGTACCAGTGGATTTTTCCCGCACGTGACGGAATACTTCGCTTCGGCGGCTGAAGACCGCCGCCACGAGCGGCGAAGCGCTCTGCCGCCCAGGCAGAGGCTTTTCGCGCGAGCCAGTCACAATAAAGACTTGACCGAAAAAGCCTCTGGCACCCCAAAATACAGCAAAAGCCTTCTCTTCTGTTGGTTACGGATATTAAACTGGAACAATGAATCATGCATTGCCCAATCTCTCCTCCCCAGAGGCCTCTTTTATTTTATTTTTTTTATACGGGCTGGGAAATGGGGAGAGGTTAAAAGTAAGCGCGCGCTCCCCCTATTTCCATTTTTCTCGTTTTTCTTCTTCTTTTCCTCCTCCACTGAAGAAGCTTCTGCTCCTGCTACTACGTGCGAAGCGAATGAGAGGCGGCTGTATTCGCAGGCTTAGGAGAGAGATGTGCCCATGTGTTATGGATCACGAGTGATTTGCTTACCAATGCGCATGCGTATTTAAATAGATTAATGTAATATTAAATGTTGATTTGTTTTTCCCACATGTGTCCTCACACCACTTTCAACATACCGCTGATCATCACTTTTTCTGTCAACTCTGGTTTTCCTTCAACACGCATAAATCTTTCGCCTTTTACTAAAGATTTCCGTGGAGGAGAACAACTGAATGAGTCTATAGACTAATTTTTCGTTGCCCTGCCCATTCTCGTCCCCAGAGCCCTCCGTTTCTTTTGGTCACGTGGTCGGCGAAACGGAGGCCTCTGGACGCAGCCACTACCGGATGTCAGAAATTTTCTGACATCCGTTAGCGCATGTGTAGTAGCTTTCAACACAACTGCTCATGCTCACATGTTAATCCTGAGGGAGGGAGAGGGGAGAGAGTTTATTGTAATGGCTGATCGTGAGAAGACGTCAACAAAGCGATCAAAAGAGTCGTTGATTTTCATTTATGCTGAACGATCGAGAATTAAAGCGATCTGAAAAGTGAACAGAAAGCTGCCTTAGTCGTCGTTGCCGTGCAGAAGCGGTATTATTTTTGTGTTTTATCAACGGATGTCGAAACGTCCAATTTTCTATAATCAGGTATGAAAGAAGTACAAATGTCAGATGAAATTTGTATGTTGATGTTGAATTCTAGAAAGTCGTACTGTTCCATATAACAAGATTGTTAAAAACGGACAATCTCAGTCGCCTTCGAGTGTTTTTGAAACGCCACTTTAGACGTGTTCGTTAATTGAGTGGATAGATTTAGCACTGTAAATTAAAGATATCGCAAAGAAAATATAATATCAGTGTGATGGCATTTCATTTGAAAATCTTGTCTTCTAAGTGTGATTCGTAGTTCCACAAGAATGCCTTCCCTTTGAATTAAGTTTGATTTTCTTTCCTTATGTTTTAAATTTTATAATGAAAGTGAGGGTAAAATCAAACTGGGAAATATTAATTTCAAGGAGGAGGGGTTGAAAGTGGATCTGTTTTCTGTGTGTTTTTTAATATGGGTAAAAATGTTAAAAAATTTTTCATCACCCCAAAAGAATTAGAACCTCCTTTAGATTTGCCAGTGATATTTTAAACCATATACTTCATCCAAAAATATTTTTCTACAAAAGATTTAAGACTCAGACTTGGCTATAACTTATAAGCTCAATAAATTATGGGAAAGAGGACCACTCACAATGAAGAGGAGTCAGTATTTGTACTGAATAATTCTTGTGCAAAGGAATGGGTGAGAAATCAGTTCAAGAACTTGACTTTTTTCTACCTTTTCAGGATGACCCTGAAGGGGGCACTTGAGATAACAATCACTTGGTAACTGCAAAACCTTTCTGACAGATGTTCATTAATTTTGACTTATATGCCAGTGCAATATTACTTGGCAATTTATAAAAATTGTGTGCACTCCACCTAAATACTGAGACAGCAAATAATACTTAATTTATAGTAAAATTAAATTCTTAAATCTGTTGTGAGCTGCTGTTGTAAAAATTATTTAAGAGGAAACAGGGTTAACAGGATATATTTTGAAACATTTGGTATCATTTTGTTAGATTAAATGAAAATAATCATCTGTCCACAGATGCCAACGCAAGTCTTCATGTTACTCCAGAGCCCACTTTCTTATTTCTTAGGTTATCAATACACTGAAATGCAGGGGACAAAAAATGCCCCTTCACTTCGGAAAGGTGAACCTATGAATTTTCTATTTTGCGAGAAAAGATAGGGGGAACCTGACCCATTTTACCCATCCCTTTCCCCATAAATATTATGAATGGTCATAAGGCAGCACTACTATAAAAGATTATGCAACACTATGCCCTAGGCTTGCAATTGACAGGGTCTGGTTATTCTCAGTTTTTGTGCTTCAACTCCACTAGTGCAAACATCTGATCTCAAATATTGGGAGAATCGCAAAGAGGTTTGTAAGTGACCTGATTTGACATCAGATATAGATTTATATGTCAATGCAGCACTAAATAAATCAAGGTGAACAGGGTCACTGGGGCAAATGCAGCCTTTAATAACTCTAGAATTGTCAAGGTTACTCTCAAGAGCACTTGTTTGTTTTAAATCTTATTAAATATATACATGAATATAAAATGAAGCAATGCCAATTTCCTTCCTTCACCTGTCCCCCTTTATGCCAAGTGGTGCAAAGGCCAAATTATGCCAGTTCCTGCAGATGCCCACAGTCTTTGAAGACATAAACTGTGTTACACCTCCACAGTATAAACAATGTTGGAAAACAAGTAAGTGGTTCCATGATGGAACCAAAAATTTTTTTTCCTGGACATTTTTAACAACTACCATGTTCTTTGATATTCCTTGTTCTTACTATGAACACTCAACTCACAGCTGTATATTTTTTTTATTTAACACTGATAAAGCTTACTGAGTTGAAAGTCTTGAAATGATGGTGGCTGATGGTGGTGGTCTGCTGAACATGTAAGAAATGTTTTTGTATATATGTTCCACATAAATCTTCAATCTAGTATGCTGATAAACATACTTGTAACATAATCTATTTTCTTTTGTACCTTAACAATCCGATATATATTGCACAATGTAATTCTGTAAGCATTCTAGGTAATATATATAATCCACAGTACAAGTTTGCACGATAATAGAAACAATTTCAAGATCAATACAAACGCTTTTGCAACATCAACTGATCAAGACCATGCAACGACAACAGAGTGTACAGAACAACATTCAACATTGTATGGGGGCAGAAAAAGGGATTTTGATTTTGGGAGACGTGATAGAGTAGAGTTCTGTTGAATGTCTAAACTTTGTCAGACTCTCAAGGCTTCAATATTCCACGAAATCAATCAATGGCAAAATCAAAACACGAGTTTTTAAAAACATACCGCCTACAGCAGTTTGGAAGATCGAAGACAGATTTTAAATCTGCTGACAGTGCTAAACGTTTGAAACCTAGCTCACACAGGGACTCACACAGGTCATCTTCTGCTTCTTTACAACAGCCACGTATCGATAACAGTTTCGTGCGATTCATCGATTGCCGGTCGCCATAAGTTTTCTAAGAAATCTTTTTCCTGCTAATTTCCGGTCCGGAAGCAGAGTGCCGTGCGTAGTAGTGTAAAATTTTGTTTCGTGGTGCGCATTCATTCTTCATCAACCAATGAAAAAATTCGAATTAATTCCTGCGTCCAGAGCTACTCGTAACGGCACAAATATAACGAGTAGCTCTGGGGACGAGAATGTGCCCTGCCTTGAGGCGGGGTCCCTAACAAGTGAAAGAAGAACAGCTTTTGTTACAATCGTATTTTTGACGAACGCGCGTAGTCTTCGAAAGATTGAGCCGATGTCAAATGTGAGACGATCGGCGCTCGAGGCGGCGCGTCGCTCCTTCGGTAAGCGATCGTTAAACGATTAAAAAAAACGAGTCACTGTTTTGCAGTCTGCTTTTCTTCTGACATTTGCAGGGAAACGTAGTGAAGTCGGTTGCCGTGTTACAGCGCAACCTACCACCTGGACAACACTATTTGCGGAGTCTATTTCACCCCGTGCTCGTCTATATCAGTTCTATTTGTAAATCAGCCTCTTATCATCTGCGCAACATCTCCCGGATAAGGAAATTCTTATCCACGAATACCACCGAGATCCTGGTCCATGCTTTTGTGTCTTCCAAACTCGACCACTGCAACTCTCTTTTGTACAATGTGCCGAAGTGTGCCTTAAAAAAGCTCCAGTCTGTTCAGAACGCCGCTGCCCGACTTATCACGTGTTCTCGAAAGTACGACCACGTCACTCCAATACTGAAAGAATTACACTGGCTTCCTGTTTGTGAACGCATTAAATTCAAGATTCTGTTACTTACCTTTAAGGCTCTTCATCAGCAATCTCCTGTCTACATTCAAGATTTGTTAACGTACTACCAACCTTCCAGAATCCTCCGATCATCACACTTATTACTTCTTAACCCTACCAATTTTCATCTGAAGTCGTATGGCTCTCGAGCGTTTGCTGTTTCCGCTCCTGAACTCTGGAACAGTCTACCTGTTTTTATCCGCGGTCTTGTGACAACTTAAGTTCTTTTAAATCCAAACTCAAAACTCATCTTTTTAAGAAAACTTATTATTCTTAGCGATTTTTACTTTTTATTACTTTTAATGCACATTTTTAATTTGTTAAGATTTTTACAGCTCATTTTAGCGAATTTTTATAGTTTTTATTATATTGTAATCTCAGTAGTCTTTTTTATCATTATTGTAAAGCGCCTAGAGCAGCCATGGATAGGCGCTATATAAATATTTTTTATTTTATTTTTTTTTATGTGTGGTCGTCAGCAGATAACTAAATCCACTGCTTCAACGAAATAGACATGCCCTGGATGGACCGGATTTAAATAATCTTGCCAAAAACGTGCCTTATTAGATATGATCATGACATAGGAAACTTTGTAGCCATCGATCCTAAAGTAAGTCGTAAATGCTCTTCCGGCGTGAACCGCTTGAGACCTATCCAATCACGAGCTTTAAATTAGGAGTTTCCTTCGTTAAAAAAACTCGTTCGAGTACCGATTACTGAGGAAAAGAGATCCAATCAGAATTTAGTTTCAGTGCGCCATCAAAGAAAACTTTTTTTCGTCGAGGTTATTTTTCATTACCAAATGAGAAGAAAGAATGCCGCACATTAACCGCGCCGCTTGAAGTTCTAATTACAGCCAACAGAGTTTTATAAAATATTTCAGTCCAACGGAAAAGCGTTTACACATAGAATCGGTCAATTTCGTTCCAATATAGACATTGTCAATATTTTTTCTTGGTATAGAATCGGTTTTGTTCCATCGTTGGAGTGAATCCAATACGCATGCGCAAACAAAGACCTCGTGTCCCACACAACGTCCCATATGTTTTGACAATTCACGTTGAAGATGGCCCCTGGCTGGACCTAATTTGTTAACTCTGGTTTTCCTTCAACACGCATAAATCTTTCGCCTTTTACTAAAGATTTCCGTGGAGGAGAACAACTGAATGAGTTTATAGCCTAATTTTTCGTTGCCCTGCCTTAAGGCGGGGCTCCTAACAAGTGAAAGAACAACATCCTTTGTGCAAACAACTTCCTAAACTGCAAGGCATCCTCCCTAACTTCGTCGCCAAGCGATCATAAACCACAGGGTTGTAATGCTCCCCCTATGGTGAACAACACTGTTCTCACAAGAGAGTAAAAAAAAATGTAAGTGTTGTTTATAGTGGTCATGCACGGTAGCAGGAGGTTTCGCTCCCAATCGTGTTCGCACCCAACTTTCAAAGTACACTTACCACGTTCGCTCCCAAGTACGCTTACCATCTAGAAAATTTCTCGTTCTACTATCTAGAATATTTCTCGTTCTTTAAGCGTTAGAAAAACTATCTAGAATGTTCCTCGTTCTTTAAGCGTGAGAAAAGCGTGACTACGTTAGTGATCGGTGGGGGCGAACTCGAAAAAGGTAGGGAGCGAAGTCGGTGGGTGCGAACTCGGTTGGGAGCGAAACCTGCATCATTCGTCATGCACTTAGCTTCGAGATAGCTAGTTTGCAGGCATGCCACTGAAACATAGGAAACAAATAACTTTAAATGAACATAACATGGTTAAAAATCCCAACCGGCTGGAGGAAGACCAGTTGGCTATATACAAAGCGTGACCGAGGATTTGAACTCGGGACGACCGTGAAACAAATCCAGCTAGTGGCAGGGCGGAGGGGTTGAACCCGGGACCTCCGGATTACAAGACCAGCGCCCTAAACCACTCGGCCACGCTGCCTCCACTTCTTACTCTCTTGGTTCTCAAAACGGCAAAGTCTCTCTGTATGGACATCCACCTCATAACTCAGTCCGTAAGGGAGGTTTTTCTGTAGCTGAAGTATGAACTGGCCCGAAGGAAGTGGGGACCTAGCTGGTCAGCGGTTAACTTTCAGAGGCCGTTCACGCTCTTGCTCTCCGCATGCTCAAACAAGATGGCGTCGGCCAGTGCCACGCCATCTTCTTAAAACTTGCAGCTCATAGAAGAAAGCCAGTGTCATGACACAGTACAACAAGCAACTTTATTAAGTTAATGATGAGCACACATGATGGCTGAGTTCGTACGTTTTGCAGGTTTTGCTTGAAATAAAACAAAGCATTTTCTGATCTGGAACCAAAGTAGGATAACTTGAGCATTTTTTGGCGTAAAACGAGAATTGCTAGGAGCATGAAATGCCAGTTTTACTAGCATAATCCGGAAAGTCCTAGGTTCAGTGGTTTGGCAAGTTACTGTCTTGAGATAAATTAAGTCTTAGAAGTTCCTGGTTTACAAAGCTTATCGGAATTTCGCTAACTAGTTTTATTTAACGCTAGACCTGACGTATTCAATCTCTTTCTGTTTTTGGTGGCCCTGCCGAAAGGCAGGGCGACGAAAAATTAGTCTATAGACTCATTCAGTTGTTCTCCTCCACGGAAATCTTTAGTAAAAGGCGAAAGATTTATGCGTGTTGAAGGAAAACCAGAGGTAACAAACAAGGTGCAGCTTGGGGCCATGTTCAACGTGAAGTGACGAAACACGTGGGACATTGTGTGGGACAGGAGTTCTTTGTTTGCGCATGTGTATTGGATTCACTCAAACGATCGAATTTGTACGGTTTGTATGAAAAACCGATCCTGTACCGACAAAAAACATTGACAATCTCTATATTGGAGCAAAATTGACCGATTCTATGTGTAAACGCTTTTCCGTTGGACTGAAATTTTATAAAATGCGGCGCGGCCAAAATGCGGCATCCTTTCCTCTTATTTGGCAATGAAAAATAACCGAATCGAATAAATTTGCTTTGAGGGCGCACTGAAACTAAATTCTGATTGGATCTCTTTTCCTAATCGATACTCGAACGAGAGTTTTAACGAAGGAAACTCCTGGTTTACAAAGTTTATCAGAGTTACACTAACTTGTTTTATTTGGCGCTAGACCGGAAGTGTTCAATCTCCTTCTGTTGTCAGTAGCCCCGCCAGAAGGCAGGGCGACGAAAAATTAGTCTATAGGCTCATTCAGTTGTTCTCCTCCACGGAAATCTTTAGTAAAAGGCGAAAGATTTATGCGTGTTGAAGGAAAACCAGAGCTAACAGGTAGAGGGGCCGATCGGCGGCATCTTGAAAGTTAATGTAATAAGACATGTGGGACATTAAATTATCTCTCTTATGAGCCCTTTGTGTGCACATGCGTATTGCATATAACACTTGACGATTAGTAATGGCGATTTTTACATGTAATAAAATTTTACTCGAGGCGGCTTTTAACGAAAAATCATTGCGAAAACGAGTTGATTTCTAATGCAATGTTTAAAAATTCGATCAGCAATGTCAGTCGAAGGTTTTTGAATTGACAGCAGTTATGATTCGGTGGTTTGTTTTGACAAGTCCCTCCCTCTTGTCACAAGAGAAAAATGTCCACCAAAGTACAGTGGAACCCCGCCTTACGGCCACCTCGTTATTACGGCCACTTTTTTTTGTCCCGGCGAAACGCCCATACATTTTCTTATAATAAAACCCCGTTAATGTGGCCACCCCGTTAATACGGCCAACGGCCACATTCTGAAATCCCAAACTATACAATCCTTTATAATATTACCCCGCTAATACGGCCACTCGAACCAAATACCCATTAATAATTGACCAAACAAAACAAATTCATTACTTGAGAAAGAATATTGAATGATATTATTTTATTTAAACGCCTGGTTTATCTATTATTTTATTTAAACGCCTGTTTATCTCTTTGAGCTTTTCTCCTCTTTGTGAACATCTCTAACAGAAAGATTGTTATCAACTGTCCAATAGATTCGTAAGCATTTTGATGTGGCTTTGTTAAATTGTGATATGTATCGGTCAAGACGTCACTTGAAGTAGACCAGTCATGAAATTTGACCCTACCCCGTTTATACGGCCACCCCGTTAATACGGCCAAATTTCTATGGCCCGTTGGTGGCCGTATTAACGGGGTTCCACTGTATAAGTAGTCTTATATTTGCTATTCCGCCTTTGTTGACTTTTTAAAGATTTCTGATCATTGTTTGCCTTATCGAAACATGCAAACTAAGCGTTATCTCTCAGGTAACGTCTTTATTTATAGAGGGTAGCACTTAATAGCTATAAAGCTAATAAACCTGTGGCCCTCCTATTTACAATTGTTAAAAAACTAAGATATACAATAATATATAAGAAACGAAATTATTAATCACAAAACTAATTAAAAACTATTTGAAAAACGATAATCTTAAATTAAAAATGGTCAATAAAATGCTGTTTTCTTAAAATTGAACTGGAAAAACTATTACAAAATAATTACAAAACTCTTGTCTTGTTTGAACAGCCGACTTTATTGATCTCCAACTAGAAATCAACTCAAAATACACTTGATCATTTAAACTCGACTCAAACTATCAGAAAGGAAAGTCTTGAGCGTCTGTAAACGCGCTATTACTATCAAACTAATATTTAACGTAAAAGGAATTTCTAGATCTCTCCGAGTCTTAGAGCAGTTGCCCGTTGTATTTCACTCAGTATCGGTAATTTATTCATATCTCGTGTTGCAAGTGCGAAGTAAGCACATTCACAGGCAACACTATAATTATTTACCAATATTTTGAGCAATTTACTGGAACACATCCTCAACGGAAGATGTTAAGTGTTGGACAATTATTTTTCTGGAGATATCTTGATAAACCGGATGAAGGTGTTTATTTTGCTGAAAACTTCATTCAACTTGTACTTTCGCCTGCCATTGAGTCTCACACTGTAGGCGCCGGTGTCACAGCGGATTTGGACCCCCCCCCCCCTCCCCGCGGATTTGGACCAAATCCGCTAGCGGACATGGACCCCCCCGGTCCAAATCCGCTAGCGTATATGGACCCCCCTTCGCGGTATAGAAGTAGCCTTGTATTGTGCAACATTTGAATTACTTGAAGCTGCTACAAGTCACCTACTACACTAAAGCGACTACGAAGTTAATAATAATAATAATAAAACTGATCGAAGAGTTTCAGATCGGTGAGAGTTATTACTGATATGCTGTCCGACTGAAAAGAGCCAACGACCCTGTACCTCGCATATTTCAGGATTATTTCAGATATCATTTTATCGGCATTTCAATATAATTATAATCCGCTAACATTGTCAAAGGAATCTTCCTAAAGGTGTGTTCAGGTGTCAAGTTTTTTAAGCGCTCATGATAAAGAGTGTGGTGCGGGGTTGCGGAAAAATTATTCAGAAGATAAAAGAAGGAGGTATGTAACAAATGTGCTGTTTTGTTATTTAATGAGATGCAAATCAGCATGAGCCGTTTTTCTGCAATCCCGCACCTCAGACGGAATTAAAAAACTCTTTTCCGAGCGTGTTCACGCTGCTCATGCAAAGACGTCTACTCTGGCTCGGGCATGTGCGTCGCATGGACGATGACCGCATCCCAAAAGACATGCTCTACGGAGAGCTACGTCAGGGATCGCGCCCTGTTAGCCGGCTCCGCTTCAAGGATGTTTGCAAGCGAGACATGAAGCAAGCAGAGATTGATCCGAACACATGGAAGAAGCAGCTGACATCAGAGTGGCCTGGCAACATGCAGTATCTTCAGGAGTCGAGAGGGCTGGGAATACCAGAAATGACCAGCAGGCCTTAAAGAGAACCAGAAGGAAGAACAGGGTGGCCTCAATTGCAGCACCATCCTCCGTCGTCTGCGTTACTTGCGACAGAGACTGCCACTCCAGAGTGGGACTTTATAGCCACTCGAGACGATGCTCCACATCGACATAGCGCTACACCATCGTCTCCCGAGACTAACGGCTGCCGACGACGACGACGATAGTGATATCACAGGTGCAGTCCTCCGTAAATATCGAGTTTACCTAACGTTTACAATAACAAATCCGATAATCTTCAGACCTTCTCTGTGAGCACTGATAACCTGAGTTGATCACCTAAACATTTCATTAAGCTACTAAAGAGTAGATGAACACTCGTCTGTCCGATAAGCACATTAATGAACCAGCAAACCTAAATATAAATGTACCAAATGAAGTTAAAAGTCAGATAAAAATGGTCAAGATTAGGGTTTTTCTCTTGGGGGTATACCTTCGCCAGAACCATTCAGTTCCCGGGACTTTCCTGCAGCAGGCCGGGTTGAATTCTTTTAACCCCTAAGCGTTCTTCCCTTCCGATTTCCTTTACAATTTAGTGCAATATTAATGATGACTGTTCCATGTGGACAATTTCATCAAGTCGCCGCGGTGCGGGGTGGGTCATCTGATGAACACTGGATTGCGCTGCAACCAGTTCATTTCCAGTTTTAAAACAACAAGGCACGAGACTTTCCAAGACGACTCTCGCTCCATGGCGAAACTGCTCGTTAAAGATGAAATAGATAATGGGATTCACTGCGCTGTTAGAAAAGGTCAAAAACCAGGCAACGAACGTGTAGTTTGGTTGCTGACAAAGATTCGTTATACGGGAAAAAAAGGTTAACAATCCAACGAGAAATGGAAAACGAAAGACGATTAAGACAGAATCCGCCAGGACTTCGAGTAGTTGTTGGACAAAATTATGTACCAAAATTATTTACACCTTATTGCAAGCTTTTGTGTTACTGCTTCAAATATCTTATCAAAAGAAATCTTTTCTAAC
Organism: Meandrina meandrites; assembly: GCA_963693305.1. Lineage (NCBI taxonomy): Eukaryota > Metazoa > Cnidaria > Anthozoa > Scleractinia > Meandrinidae > Meandrina > Meandrina meandrites. The sequence continues at coordinate 29,049,687 of OY855907.1, read as the reverse complement.
AACACCAAACATCGAAAACCAATCTCGAAGTTCCGCTGAATTCCACTAAATCGCTTAAAAGACGCGAGCTTTTGCCTATAGCTTGTGAACATTAAATTTCATTTTCTCAGGCTCTGATAAGAAATTGTTGTACCAAAATTATTTACACCTTATTGCAAACTTTTGTGTTACTGCTTCAAATATCTTATCAAAAGAAATCTTTTCCAACAACACCAAACACCAAAAACAAATTTTGAAATTTCACTGAATTCCACTGAATCGCTTAAAGACGATTTTACAAAATGGCTGCACGTGAGAATTTCCCTATGGCTTGTGAACTTTGAAATTCATTTTCTGATAAGAAATTGTTGTTGGTGTTATCAGTGATGATTACTTACATCTTTACCTTTTATTTAGGGTAGAAAATAACGCAATAGGATTTAAATTATTCTGGTACTCGATTTTTGTCCAACTTAAATAAATATTACTCGACTTCCTGGTGGATTCCGTCTTAACACAACGACAATAGCAACAAGCATTGAGAGTACCTTGTGAGTCATTCGCTCGCGTCGTTCGTGAGTTGATGGTAGCTGATTCCCGGGAGGTATCGCGCGCTTGATTTTGAATCCAATGGCTATGTAAAGAATGATAATGACAATGAGTGGTAGCAAGATGATGGGAATGAAACAAAACAAGAAATACGCGATGACAAGACCTATGATCGAGATATTTAAAGTACAAATGAGATATCCGTTTCGAATTTTAAGTAAAGTGCCCATGATAAATAGTGGCGCCGTGAAGATTATGGCAAAAATCCACACCACAGCAATTACACGACAGGCTATCCGAGGAGTGATCATTCTCTTTAATGGATAAAACACCAGAAAATATCGATCCAAAGCAATGAAAAATAAACTTCCAGTAGAAACCAACACTGTCATTTGACAAATGAAGAAGTACAGCCGGCAAAACAGCTCGCCTACAACTCCACTTATGGGTGACCAGCAACTGTATGTATTTTTAATTTATTGTTTAAATTGTTACTAGTAATTTGCAGTTCAAATAAACCTTGTTGTTGCCATTGGAAGTCAGTAGCGGTGACGACCATGTTTTGGGGAGATGTATACGCAACTAGGAACAGATCGGCACAAGCCATATTGACGATGAAATAATTGCTGGGTGTTCGCATTCTTTGGTTAGTGTTCTTACGACTGCGATCAGCAAAGAGTTGCCGAGCAGGGAGGCCAGAAAGATGACGAGAAACGCTGCAATCTTTGCTTCTTTTGCAACATCCTCTTGTTCGAACCACAGGGCAAGAGCGTTCGCAGCACTGCGGTTCTCTGAGGTTCTCTGCGGATTCTGGCCTGAGTTTTCAGTTTAACTTGAAACTGCTTTGAACAGTGTATCATACGAATCAATCTTTTACAGACTTTTACAGTAATAACTCCTTGAATCACTTCAGAAAGGAAGACTTTTGGGTACGTTGTTTCTCCAGAGTGAGAGTGTAGGATTTCAACGCTTCAGTGAAGAGGCGGAAGTGACGACCCGTCAACCGGAAGTCATTTCGCCAGAGACTTAGAAAAATCTCACTACAATGATATGAGGGAGGGTAGAAATGTCGGCGGATCGACCGAATCGAGTCGATCCGTGACAGATGGTGACGACCCGTCAACCGGAAGCCATTTCGCTAGAGACTTAGAAAAATCACAGGAAACAGCAAATAGTTCGAAATGGTGCCGATAGTAAATAACCAATAGTAAATGACTGAAGGGCAAATTCCATCCTCGGAAACCCAGGGCTTCAACGGGGACGGGACGGGAAGGGAGAGACTGGGAGCAGGAAAAAGGTGGGCGGAGGGGAGGGGAAGAGAAAGGGGATTCCCTCTTTCCCTTCCCCTCCCCTCTCCTTTTTTCCCGCTCCCAGTCTCTCTCTTCCCTCCCCATCCCCTTTGAAGCCCTGGGTTTCCGAGGATGGGCAAATCCAAGGGAAATGGGTTTTAGTTTGAAATAACGGGGAATTTGAAATAACCAAGTTAGAATTAGTGGGTTCTACCTGTATTTATTGTTGTTGTTGTCTAAATTTGGTGGGTTAATGCTTCCCAGAAAAAAAATTAATAGATGTATGGAAAATGATATTGTAACTGAACAACTTCTAGCCCAGCTGACTAACTGTCCCCTTCGTGCCATGTGGCACACGGGGCTGCAACATCATCTTTCTATCTCCATTTGTTCCTGGCTCTATGTTCTGCCGCAATCCAGAAGTTATAGCCCAGCTACATCCTTTCAATACTTAACCTAGTATCCTGGTAACTTTGTGATTCATAAATAGTCCAGAATTCAATTTTACGTAAAAAAAAATATCTTTTGCCATTGGGTTTCCATGCAAACAATATAATTTCTGACACCTTTATACTGTCACGATGGCTTCTTCTGCACTTCAGTTTTTTATGGGGGGAGGGGGGCACTTATTAGAGGCTGCACTTTTCCAAAGGTGGGCACTTATTTGAGCTATAATATGATACAGTATTTTCTCAATTGAACGCTATGGGGCCTCAAACAAATGCCGGGTCCTCCACTAAATGCCCCTGGCATTATTTAGAAAGCAACAGTTTTTACCCAGCATTTATAGGAGGCCAGCATTTAATTGAGAAAATATGGTATTCATATTTTTTAGTGGCATGATGCATCCCATGGGCAGCAGCTCACGTTTTCCAGCAAAATTTAATTTTTGTCCTTTAAAATTCCTGTTAAATTTTAGGATAGTGTAATACAAAGCTTTGGCTTGTCGATTTGTTATAACATGAACATGTAACAACTGATGTATTGATTTATTACAAACTTTATATGGACTATTGAAATTACTGCTCAGAATGACTAATATAAATCATAATCAACATAATAATCATAATAATCGACACACTGTTAAACGGCATTCCACACCATTCCTTTTGGGAACATTTTAGATTAAAAATAGTTTAAAACATTTTTTGTGTTGAACAACTGTGAGAGAGTCAACTGTATTTATAAATCAATATTTAGCTTTTAATATTCAGTTATTGATGAAGGTGATGATGACGATGACAACAAAGCTATACAAAAATGTTATTTACATGCAATTTATAATATTATAATAATTATTATTATTAATGTAGTACTAGAGTGAGCTCTTCCATCTTCTCCCATTGCCTGACTCAACAGAACCTGAAAATAATCAACAATTTTATATTATAGTAAACACTTCCACCTGAAGTCATTTAGATGGGCAGGTATAATTTTAACACTTGTGTGACAACTTCCTCACTTACTACTCTGCATAAACATAAGTTTGGGGGCCTCCTTCTCTGGAGCTGAATTGATTATGAGTCTATATCTATATCTATATCATGGGGGGTCTTGCAAAGGGAGGCATGCTCCCATCACTGCAAGACATAAAATAATAATGGGTGGGGGGGGGGGGGGGAGGTAAAAGACCTTAAAAACAATAAAATATGTACATAATTAAAAAAAATATATTACTAAGAATTACTAAGAAAGGTTAATTATGATTAATGAATGATTATGATGAATCTGCACTGTACATCAAGACTGAGTAACAAAATAATAACATTTCCTAAAAATCCTTTTAGTAAATAAGTAGTTTTGATTATCTGTGAACAGACTGCATTATTTGTTTCAAACATTCTAATTTTACATAAACATTGAATGTTGTCCTTCAGTATTTTATTATTTTTATTCTAATTTTATTTGAATATTGTAGATCAACCAACTGTGAACATGTAAAATGTCAAAAACAATTTCCAATTTGATTGATAGGCAGTACCTGCTGAGTATTTTGACTGTAATTTTTTTGACAAAATTTTTTATATTAAACAATTTTGTTCATTTTAGTACAAGTGTATGTAATTTTGTTCTATAAGTGAAGTACAGTATACTTTACTTACGGGCACGTCCTTCTTTCTCTAGTTTGGTGAGATGATGATTCACGTTACTCTCTGCTGCTGTATGAAGGTGCCATGGAGTATCCTAAAAATTAATAGTATTAAAATCAATATGAGGTAAAGACACACAATTCCCTCTATAAGAGACATGCTTACAGAGAATCATGAAGATCATACTATGGTTGTATTCAGTAAAACAAGTACAAGTCTTGAACTGAACTTGACTTGAACTATCATGACTGCCTGCAGGTGTGTGAACTGGGGAATGTTAATATATAGAGGATTACACATTAAGAGAACTAACAAGAGATTGTGAAATACTTGAGGATGGGGAGCTGTGGATGGCGTTTTTCCTTGTGGGAGTAGAAAATAAAATTGGCAAATAACATCACTGCATTTTAATTTCAGGTGAGTATGTCTGGCATGTTCCTGTGGCTAGGGGAGGGATGCACTAAACTGAAGGCTGGCAAATGCTGTTTGATAATTATGCTAGCCACATGAACACTCACTGACTCTCTTGAGAATAATCATGAAAAAAAATATCAAGAAAAAATTAATTTATCCACTCTTTTGACAACCCCCTCAATATCAGCCCCCTATGAAGGGATAACACATTTCATATACATGTACATAATGTACAATGATGTAAAACAACTGATTCAAAAGACAATAAGCACTGTCAATAGCGCTGCGCACAAATGACGTCACAAATTTTGATCCCCCGGTGTGACTCTGACAAACAAATAGCTCTCCGTAAGATCAATGTATGGGAAAGCGGAGTTGACGAGCAATTCGGAGCCGTATAAAACGATTGTTTTCACAACGTTTTGGCCAGTCCGGTTCAGAATTCCATAAAATATCTTAATTATACCGCTGAGAAGAGCTAAAAGTGCTAAACCGGTGGTTTAAATCTTAAGGTTGGTTGAACAGAGCGGATGTCTACACATTCCCACATTTAATTTGTATGTAGGCCCTGCTAAATTATACTCATACGAAAAAATCATTTGTACGAGAAATTCAGGAGATTCAAGCAGTCCTAAGAGGTTCATTTGTGCAACACAACAGAGCTGACCATGGTTCTCAAACTAAGCCGCACAAAGCTGTCATGCCAGGAAAAATTAACAAAGAAGCGCTTATGCTGCCTTGACCTGAGAGGTCAATTTCGTTTCGCAAGTTTCGGCGGCAAAGATCGAACCCGGGTATCTATAGCTGCAGTCTGCTACAATTATGGGAATGAAAACAGCTATATTAAAATCAAAGTCCTTTAAACTGCAATGGTTTACGCTGTAACTGATTTTAGCGCACTATTTTCCCCTTCAATCTCTATCATTCGCTGCAACAGATGGCCCCTTGCGCTTGTGCCATCAAATTCGGGAATTTCTGGTAATCGATGTTTTTTTCAGGGCTTGAATAAAGCCAACATACATGCAGTACTATTTGTGAATCTTTTTCTCTGTATTCTCATAGTAAGTCGCCACCTCCGCTAAAATTTCGTGGCATCAAGAGTAATTTTGTAGTGGAACGTAATTATTACGGATCTTTGAATAGTTCATCAATTTCAATGTTTTTTTTTTTTCTCGAAACCTTGAATCTGTTTACACTAAAAGAAGCAACGTGTTTCATATCTACCATTATTCAAGTCTATCAAAAGTCTAGGTCACGAATATTTCCTTTCTTGACTTTTTTTCTTGTCTACAATAGCGATTCCGGCCATTTGTCTGGATATCTTGATTCTGTTTTGCACTCACCCCAACGGCAGTGTTTAGTGCCCACCATTTCTCTTATTTCTAGAATGATAAACCGAAGACTTGATAATTTGACTAAAATTCTCACTTTTAGGTTCACAACTGCGGCTCCCGCTCATACATTTGCTTTATTTTGATCGCAGTGTTTGTCCGACTCTGTGCAGGGGGTGTCATGGGATCTCACGCTGACAAATCTATTTTTAGTAATAGTGCGCTTCGTAATAGATTATGAGCTCGAGATTTCTATGAGGTGATAGTTGATGAGGCCATAGGCCGAATCAACTATCACCTCATAGAAATTGAGAGCGAATAATCTAATTGTTTTAGTAGAATTCTAACTGAAATAAATGCAAATTTAATGGTTTCTAATTATTTTTCTACGCATTATCGAACTATTAAACGCTTTAACAAAATCGCACGCATTGAATTGTCCTTGATAAATTTGCAGTTGTTTACGCGCGTGCACCCGTTTTTCAATAATTTCAAGCTTTGAAAGTCAAGAAACCGCTAATGTCCTTCTTTTAGTCTTATAGGGAATTTTTTTATCCATTTACATCTAAACTTCCTTCCAAAACTTCGGAAAAACGATAAAAACGTCGCATTTCGTGGATGACCTTTGGCAACTGCACACTAACAGGGTTTTCAATAAGAGTCAAAGTAGGCGGCAGAAATGTAGAAGTAGGCGGCGAAGGGGTTACTGTGGCGCGACCTTTTAGGGGGTTCCGGGGGCATGCTCCCCCGGGAAACTTTTAAAATCTGAGCCTCTAAGTGTGCATTTCCTGCTTTCTGGGGTAAGAATTAAGTCATTTTTGACAGAGCCATACATGCTTTATTTTCCAGCTTTTTATTCAACAGTTTTAATTATCTGGCAGACAAAATAGTCACCAAACGCAAATTTTTAGTCACCAGATTGCAAAATCAAATAGGGCCTTGTTCAAAAGTGTTTAAAATCATTTCTAGGAATTTAATCCAAAAAAGGACTGAATACATAAATATATATTCAAAAGGAAAAACAAAACAATCTTTTCACTAGGTTTAAAACAAACACAATATATAAGATTTTGTGGCCACTAGCTATCAAAGGAATCAACAAGAGACACAATCCATAGGCACACATGGCGTGCTTCAAGGGCTTGCAAAGCATTATAGGGCGGTTTCAAACACGGTCAGCTTTTTGTGAGTTTTCCGATGTGACAGAATCTTTTACAGCAAAGGAAGAGGATGGATTGACTTCTTTTCTTATTTTGGATGTTTTAGAAGCAAAGATCTTCCGATATAACTTTCTGGAAGGGCACAATGTCTGAGGAAATGTCCCTTATTCATCGTCAACACACAGAAATGTAGACGCCATTTTGGCGACTAAAGCAGAATTTTTATGAAATGTTAATCGCATTGGCGACCGTATCGGTCGCAATTTTGAGCCTTGTGACAGTCGATATATTTTAACCAAGAATTATAGCAAGTTTCTTTCGTGTTAAATGAATTAAATGTTGGCCGATCAGCGGTTCATCTTCAGTTGTGGCAAATTATTTATCACCCTAATTCGTCAAATTCAAGTAACTGGAAATCAAAGTAGGCGGCGAAAACATGTGGAGTAGGCGGCGAATTTCGCCGGCTGCCGGCCCTTATTGAAACCCCTGACTAATGGCTGATAGTGTTCAATAGCTCAGCCAATCACATTGCAGCATTTGCATTAGTGTACTAGTAGAATTCTACTAATAAAAAATATATATACATGTACTTGTAGCCTCCCCAGGGACACAAATTATTATTAATAATTATTATTAAAGCTTGAACAAAAAAATGGTTTCCCAGACACGAAGTAATAGCCTTACTATTAACTATTAAATACAGTGGAACCCCGTTAATACGGCCACCAACAGGCCATGAAAACTTGGCCGTATTAACGGGGTGGCCGTATTAACGGGGTAGGGTCAAATTTCATGACTGGTCTACTTCAAGTGACGTCTTGACAGATACATATCACAATTGCATTTCTAAGAGCCACATTAAAATGCTAACGAATCTATTGAACCTTGAGAACAATCTTTCTGTAACAGATGTTCACAAAGAGGAGAAAAGCTCGAAGAGTTCCACGTCGCAAGAAAAAAGCAAGCCGTGTTAAGAACTTTGGTATTTATTCTCTTTTTACTACGCGCTTAGTAATTTCGCTAAGCAGGCGTTTTGAATAAAATAGTATCATTTAATATTGTTTCTCAAGTACTGAATTTGTTTGTTTTGGTCAATTATTAATGAGTATTTGGTTCGAGTGGCCGTATTAGCGAGGTAAAATTGTAAAGGATTGTATAGTTTGGGATTTCACAATGTGGCCATTGGCCGTATTAACGGGGTGGCCGCATTAACGGGGTTTTATTATAAGAAAATGTAGGGGCGTTTTGCCGGGACAAAATAAAGTGGCCGTAATAACGAGGTGGCCGTATTAACGAGGTGGCCTTAAGGCGGGGTTCCACTGTAGTGAATCTATTTTAATTAATATAATTATACTGAATAATACAGAATCACAGTATTCTTATCTTACAACATAAACTTTCTTGACAATGTCCATGGCAGTTATTAAGTTCTCAGGATCTTCTTCTAAAGCTTTAAGTATCTATTAATAAAAATGGAAAGTGAATCAATTATTGTATAATTTAATAAATGCAGTTGGTATACATGTATGACCATAATCCTGTACCATAATAAAAACGGGTGACTTTTTTACAGTACTTATTTTATACATCCATTTTTATTATTAATAACATTTTACAGTGAAACAAACTTAACCGGGGTCACCCAATGCTTTTTCAGCCAATCACAAGACAAGTCAGAACAAAAGAATTGGACTTCCTTCATCAGCGGACCAATCACAGTAAGGCACAAATTTAACAGCTCATGAACGTCTTTTGTTCTGAGCTTGTCTTGTGATTGGCTAAAAAAACATTGGGTGGTCCCGGTTGAGTTCATTTTACTGTAAGTATGTAATTAATGTAAAATAATATTACAAGTTACAATAATTATAACAGTTTATTATTTCCAATTGGCAAAAAAATACAACTTACACATTATCTAAGTCAGAGTAACTTGCATACAGTAAAAAATATTAAGTACAGACGAGTAAACAAAATACTAAAATAAATAATAATAGAAGTAATTGTGAATGAATATCTTTAATAATAATTGATATTATACCTAATTGTATATCATATTTTGATTCAAAAGCTGGGAGATTGTACACACCTGTTTTTCTCTCAGGTTTCTGTGTTCAATGTATTCCTTGATTTTTGTGACAGCTTCCTCTACAACTGGACCATGTCCAGGATAGATAAGATGCGGGGACAGATCTAAGATGACTTCTAATGATTTCATGTATGTAAAGAGATCCTCAAACACCTGGAATTGCAGCAAATGGAAGATAATGGAAGTACTGTTAAGGCTGACTCATCCCCTGTCATCTTCATACAGCACGCAGGAGAGGGCAGTGTGCAGGGAGAGATGGGCACCGAGAAAGGGAGTGCAAGGTGAGATGGGTATCCCCCGCTCCCCTACCTCGTGTGCAACTCTTCCTTTGCTGCAAGTTATATGAAGACAACTGGGGACTGTTAAGGTACATTGTAAAATTTGTCTCAGGTCAAGTGGCTCGTACTTTTTGTCAGAGCTTATCCCAGTTTCTGGGGCATTAAGTGACTTAGTTAGTGTATTTTAATTCCCGACAGGTTGGTATACTACACTGTACATGTAGTTGATTGGAGGGTCATCCCCAAGCAACATGATGCCAAAGATGATCTCTTCTTGTTGCTACTTGCACTTTTTAGTTTTTTGGCTACAAATTGCTCTTTGTCTGAGTGAGTGATTTAATTGAGATTTGTCAGAAGTGGCACTTTGGGACTCCAACTGTACAGCAGTGTAGCAGCTTGCTTTGCCTAGCTTGCAATTCTACTGGTCCTCTAGAGCAGCAGTTTGTTCTGAACCATGAGTTAGACCTTGTGCAAGCTGCTACCCTACCCCAACTGTACTCTGACTTATGCATTTAAGGGGCTGTGTCAGTACACACAGATTTTTGAACAGCCAAAAATAAATTTGTGTCATAGGAAACCTCAAAATAATGGATATTTTTGTTACCAATTGCTATATTAATTTAATTAAAAAAATATTGGGCCAAGAAAAGTCAAATAGAATAAAAAAATACATGTGAATGTAACAAACACAGAGTACTGCACTTACAGCAGTTCCTTGACCAAGGATACAATCTCCAGAAAAGACAGCATTTTCCTCTACAAGATAGAGTATCATGTGATCTGTTGTGTGACCAGGAGTGTGAAAAGCCTTCAATGTTGCACCTTCTGTCACTATTTCATCTCCGTCTTTCAGGTAGTTATAACTGTTTCCAGTGTTACCACTGATCTGTTCTGCTACGCCATTCTGCGGAAGCTTTGAAATTCTTAGTTGACCTGTAATTTAAATGAGAAAAGTAATGGGTAATTGTGAAGAAGACCTCCCCTCAACTGACTGTTAGTCGTCTGTCCGCCGATAGGCTACGGACAGGCCACTGACAGACGACCGACAGGTTACTGACAGACTACTGAAAGTTTCTCAAAAAGACATTTTACTGTAAAATAGAGCAAGAGGATAGAACTTTTTTTCCAATTAATTATACATCTCTGGTGTGGCATTTGAAGGACACTTAGAAAAAATGTAAAGGTAAGCCACCTACAACATACCGACGCATTACCAACATATTACCGACACATCACTGACTGTCAGCCAACTGTCGACTGACAAACGGCTGACAGATGGCGTGCTCATTAGCCAAAACCTGTCAGCCGACAGTCGGTTGAGGGGAGCTGTTCTTCACAATTACCAAGTAATGAGCATCTAAAACTCAATCTACACTGACTGTATTATAGCATCTTCATTCTATGATTTGCATTAATTAACATCATAAAAAGGATGTATTACTCTGCCATTCAATAACATGTGAATGCTAAAGTTCAAAACCCAACTAACAACTTTGGTTAGCACTACCGTCAATCATTCATAATAATGGTGACAGCCAACAAACCTCGAAAAACAGAAACAAACAAAAATAATGATTCGAAATCTACCAATCACAACGGACAGTCAGAAACTAGCAGCCTTTTGTAGTCTGGTTAAAGTGAGCTTCTCTTTCCTGAGGGTCTGCTTAGATGATTGGTGGCAGCAAAAAAATGTAACCACTGATTGATCAGTAATACATGATTGTATGCCACATTGAGTCAAGGCAAATCAATTAAAATCATTCAGTGCTTTTGATATTATGTGGTTCAGAATCTATAATTTCACACTTTAATAATTGATCTCAAATTGCATACTTGGATTTTCTGTGCACTTGAGAACATCAGGGATTCCTCCAACATGATCTGGGTGCCAGTGCGTGACAAGAATCTCTTGTATACTGGATTCATTGTTAGACAGTACCTCTTTGAGATGTGTCACATATTCACTTGAACCTCCACTTCCTGTGTCAATCAAAATCCGGCTACAGGAAACACAGTATGGAAGATAATAATATGAATTAACAGGTTTATATTTAACAATTATTCCAGGACCACACATTGATATGAGACGCTAGATAGCCAGTGAGGTGTACAGCACTGTGTTGGCGAAATCTATCTTGCCGCCAACAAGCATGAGTGGAATAATAAAAAATCGCAAATTGCAATATTTGTAATATCTGTAGTTTGGGGAAAATGTTGAATGTGCATTTTGTTACGTTGTAATGCATTTGCATACAAACCCTTCATGTTTTTAAATATGGTACTTCGCCAGACTGAATATTCAAACACTGTGAACGTTCGTTACACGTTTCAACCCCTTGTGAGTTTCTGATTAATAAATATAATACATACCCACCCCACCTTAATAAATATAACAAAAACGTTTAATGCCCTAAAACTTGTGTAACCTGTCCTTAATTTTATGAAGTAGCCTTTTTTCCCTGAAGTCTATTAGTTAATTGACTCTCTTCACCTCACCCCCTCATCTCCCCACTAACTTGTACAGGGATAAGGTGAAGGCTGGATGGTTTGTGGTTTTAAAAGTTTATGATAAAGGATGATTTTTTTAAAAAAAAATTCTAAAAGACTTCTAAGATATTCGTCAGCATCTGTGGGCCATTCCATGTTGTATCCATGACCCTTTATCCCCCAAGGAACAAGGTACATGTAAGTCAAAATCCCATCTCTCCCCGCCCGATGTCAAACTTCCCACGTGATGACCAAATTAGAAATAACATCATTTGTCTAAATCCTCTCACGAAAAAGCCAACATTTGCCCGAACCCTTACAGAAATATTCGAAAGATTAAAGGATGTCAACGCCGAATGGAACCGAGCACAATCAGAAAGATTATGACTTAAAATTAATTAATTTTGAGGCCTCTGGTGTGAAATTTAAAAATTACCTTCTACCGGTCCCTACAAGATACGTATTAGTTCCTTGAAGCGTCATAGGACTGGGATTGCATCCTAGAATGCGTAAAACACGCGGAGATAGTTGTTCAACTGTTGGCAAGCGCACAAGATTCCCAGCAAAGCCAGAGTACATGGCCGCCATTTTGTTGCCCATCTTGGATGTCATGGGGGAAACCGCTGGCCGTTCGCGGCTTCAGCTCGCTTGTTGCCATGCAGCAAGTTGCTGAAGCGTTCATAGAGACGATTCATTAGACGGTCAACACAAACATGGGAAGCACAGAACAAGAGAAAGACAAACAAAATTCAGCTTCAGCCGAAGAGCAAGACAATATGGCAGCAACAAGTGAGTTTGAATAATTTTCCCGTTAAAATGTAAGTTTGACGAAGTTTGACCTGGTTTTTCCCCCCAGCAGCTGCTACACGGAGAACTGACATTTTGGCCCAACCGAAGCCAGTTCCGGTTGGATTTATTGAAGATAGGTAAGAGATTTAGCCGATCTTCCTTGTAATCTACTACCTGACTTATCATTTAATGCTGGAGTATCGTAAACCAGCTTTAAAGTATGTCGTTGTTGTTTTCGCGGCAACAAAATCGGTAACATTCCTTTAATTTCCTCTGACCTTGTTTCCACTGCATTCGTGAAAACTCCGTAGGGGTCAGTTTGGTGTCCTTTGTAATTGATCTCTCTTACATGTTGATGCTATATAGTTGCTCGGGATCGGAAGAATCGAATGATTTTAATAAAGGCAGGGGAATATTAAATTTGAATCGAAGCTCGAAAGATTTACGGCACTCTCGTAATGGTATCTGCGACATTTGCGAATTCCAAATGAAATACAATATAACTTTGTATTAATGTCTCTTTGTATTTTTAGACGATCGGTTTACTGGGACAACAATTTAGCGAAGAACTGGGATAGCATAGAACCGACCAAAAGTGGTAATGTATACTTTTTCTACCAAATAATTCATATCTACAGCAGAAGAAAAAATCGGCGGTTTCTATCGCAACTTAAATGGAACGTGTTGTTTTAATTTCATTAACAATTTGTCACTTGAAAGAAACATTAACTTGGGTTCTTAGCAACCAAAACCAATTTATATACTACGATCAGTGCAGTGGTCATTAAAAGGATAATCAGCTAAAAGTATGGACGAAAAAAATCTTATTGGAATTAAGAACTGTAGGGTCAATGAACGAAAAAAAATTCCTGTAGAATTAAATAGAATTTACGTGTGTGCGGTAAGAGTTTCAGTATAAATAATTAATTACTTGTGGCTACTCATATTTCAGCTTTAATGGGGTACCAAAGTGGCTAACGAAAATATATTAATAATTTAAAAAATGCAAGGAATCATGTAATTATATGCTGTTTTCAAATGGGTTTTCTGGCAAGAGAAAACTGAAACCCTTAAATAAATTGTGCTTCCAATTTATTTTAGTTTCTCTTGATTTTTTTTTTTGCAAATTGACAGTATTAAGTGAGAGGCAAGCACAACTTGTGTATAGCAAGCAACTTCACAAAGACTATGTTGGAGACAGGTGAGTTTTTGAAAATCTGTCTTTTAATTAATGACATTTGAACTCCCACTCATATCTATGAAAATTATTGTCTTGTTGTTGTTAGCAAGGAGCCCAAAAGTGTGACCACTTTTAATTTACATGTATTCCCATTCCTTGATGGAATCATTATCCAATCAGAAGCCAAGGACAGCTTCCAGTTGTCTTCCAATTGGATAAAATCTGCATGAAAGAACGTGAATAAATTAAAAGTGGTCACACTCTTGGGTTCCTTGCTGGTACTATAATTTTATTCTTCCTTTATGGCATAATATGTGACTTAAAGCTACTTGGCATATAAAAGGGTTTTACAACAGCGGATTCAGGTTGAGCGTTTAACGGCCACAGTTGTCGCGTTCGTTGTAACAGTTGAATTGATTGCGTTGCGAGGCAAAATGACAGACGTTGCTAGGCAGGAATGACGACTTTCTGTCTGGGAAAAAAGCACGTTGTGGTTTTCCCAGGCAGAACGTTGGCATTCCCGCCTAGCAACGTCTGTCATTTTGCCTCGCAACACAAATCAATTCAACCGTTACAACGAACGTGACAACTGTGGCCGTTAAACACTCAACCTGAATCCGCTGTAAAAGCAGGCTAAGTTACTTTACAAGAGATTTTGCATGTAAAAAAATTCAAAACAGCAGCCGTATCTGCCCACCAGTTTCATATACATGCAGTCAATTCATACCCAACTCAGGTGATTGATCGTTAACCCAGTCAATTCAGTCACTTTGTACCCAATGCTATTACCAACTGAAAGTGCATGGGTATGAAATGACTGGATTCCACTGTGTCTTGCTCAATGCAACCCAGGGCTCAAACCGGATGCTTGCTCTACAGTGTAGAACACAATTAACATAATAGGCTATTAAAACTCACACACCCCTTATATAGGTGCATGGCTTTATAGACCTGCCTTGAGTGAGGCACTGCAAGTGTAAAGTGCCATGCCCAAGGACACAACATGTTATGAGCATCAGGCTGTTGAATTGTAAGATATTTGTCAAGCATGTTGGCAGTCAGTTAGAAAGTATGTCAACTTTTTTGTACTCGACAGAAAAAGTGCTATATGGCCAGTCACTGAGGCAGCAATGAAAGCTTCAGCATCAGGGCGAGTTGAAACCCTGTCAGAACCAAAAGCTCTTCATCGAGATTATCAACCATGTAGGCAGGTTCAAACAGTGGTCAGTGAAACAGCCATGAAAGCAGAGCCGTCACAGCGTATAGAATTTCTCGCACAAGCAAAAAGTTATGCTCCTTTAAAAATCAAGTCAAATAGCGAATGGGATTGGAGCGAATGGGAATCTGATTTAACAGAAGCTGCGAAAAATGCATCGGCATCAGAAAGAGTTCTTTTCCTTTCAAATCCCAAGCAGCCACATCGAAGTTACCAAGAAGGGAGGCCTGTGATCTGGGAAGTGTCACAGTCATCCCAAAAGGCACTTCCTTCTCTAAGAGTACAGCAGCTGGCGAGACCAAAGAGCCGCAGCCAGTACAACGAAGATTATGATCCTAGTGCATGGAAAGTCTCACAAGGTGCCAAAGCAGCGCAAGCTACCCCTAGAATAGCGGAACTTGCAGCTCCAATTCCCCGAAAAGTTAGAAGTAAAAAGGTTGTTTGATCAGCTGTAGAATCATGACAAATTTACAGGTACATGTACATCAATTTACTTTATGCCCTGCGAGGATGTCACATTAATCTCTATGAATGGATCAACTTAATTATTTGTTTTGTTAATATTCCGATGACAGAGACTAGAAAAACACAAATTTAAAAGCTTTTTCTCCATTTATCAAGGTCTATAAATATACAGTACACAAATGGAAGAGAAAGCTTTTGATAACTTAAGTTATGAAAAAAAATGATTTTAATTTTTGTTTGTGTGTGAAATATACTTTGAACTATTTCAATTTCACTTTTAACAAGATAATGTTCAGTACCAACTGAACTTTACACATTGTGCCTACATGTATGTCTTGCAATTCAATTTTCTGACTTTTTGTCTCACTTTCTAGCTTTCAAATTTTTCTTCATAATGTCAAAAATTGACAGGAGGTAAATTTCTACACTTTTTGTTTTATTTTGTTTTATTTTTATTGATTGTACATAAACTTTGGCAAAGAACAAATGAATGAAAAAAGGCCATCACTTTTCACTTTTTATTTTCATTTTTAATAGAATAACGAATGAAAATGTCACTGACCTATAATTAAACAAATAAAGAAGATTTGTAAAATGTTGTTTCCTCCTTTGAATGTACGCATGTGTCAGTTAGCAGACAATGCTTCTTTTAGAATAAACAATTAAAACTTTTCTTATTAAATTATTGGCCTCCACAATAAAGAGTACATAAACCCTTGTGGTCCTATCCCTGAAATCTCATCCCTAGTGGGCAACCCTATTCCGTGAAATTATGACGGAAAGGCACTAGTTTGCTTGCAGTTAGCTTCACCCTGGTTTAATTTACTTGTGGTTAGCATTTATTTGTTGGTTAATGCAATACTACCGGTATAATGTTGCAAGCAAAAGAGCAATACTATAAAATAGTACTAAATTACTTGTACTATATTGCCCCGACCAACAAAAAAGCTACCCACAAGCAAACATGATTTGAAATTAATTAGAGTTGCACAATTTTCTCTGAATTGTACTCCACTCAGTCCAAATACTATTTGTGAATAAAATACAATTGGCCCTGAGAGCATAGCTCTTGGCACAGCACAGGTCAACTGTCCACTTTAAAGTGATAAGCCCCATCTGAGCAGGGTGTGTCCCTTGTGTGGTCTGCGCACTTCATAACACAGCACTGAGCTGCTGTACCTGGCTGCCAACAAGCAAATAGCCTTCAATAATAATATTTAAAATTAACTTCTTTCATTGGATTTAAGGGTTCGCTTTACAGTGTGAACGAGTGCGTCTTGAAGAACTGGATAGGTTCGTGCACAACCTTCCATGCAACACTTGACAGCCTGCGAAAAAGAGTACAAAGTTAACGTTTATATAATAATAGATTATTTCTTATATGATCAGAACTTGAGAAACTTTGGCTTGTGTTACCAATTGAAAGCATTTTTCATTCTCTCAATCTTCAAATTCTGCTTCTATGCAATAACGTTTTAAAAGTACACCCAAGTAACAAGACAAGAGGCATTACTTCTGGAACTGGGGATACCAGTGAGAACTATTTTGAACACACTATATTGAGCAAACGCGACATAATATTAACCAAGTTAAGCTTTGCCTTAGTTAGTACCTTGACTGACTGGTCATGGGTTAGTTCACCATCTTGTAACAAACCAGACACAACATTCATTGTGGGAAGGAATGCAACTGTGACTTTACCCTCGACTTGTGATGATGAGCTCTGGTAAATAATAATTATATAATTATAAAATAAATTAAAAGTTAGAATGTTATGTAATTTTATATTAATAATTCTTCTCTCCATACAATGTAGGTAAACCGAATCATGTAACAATCTGATTCAATAATAATAATTAAGCTAGATAGGTCACTCGATACAAGGAAATGGATTTGCTTGTTTAGGAGAGTTACTGAATGTGAAATGTAAGTCAAGATTGTCAAATTGTCTTGATGTATACATACCTCTTGAAATGTTGGATCCATCAGTGATGTGTTACCTCTCTGAACCTAAGATATTTAAAACAAAATCATTTAAATAGTTGATTCACAATCAACAGTTACAGTGACATGATGACTGAAATAAGGGACAAGACATTTAGTTAGAGGGGGGGGGGAGGGCTGGTGCAAATTGGTGGTGGGCTAGGGTCACTGATCGTTATGCAAGGGAAATGGGGAGGTCCACTTTTATGCACACCTATTGAATACTCACTTAAAAGGGAGTGGGTAAGGGGGGAGTAGGGTCAGTAAAACAAGTCCTGTATAAAGGGGAGGCCATGGTCAGGAGAATTCGAACATTATCACCTCCCTCAATTTACACCACCACCCCCCAACCCCCTCCCCTAAGTATATATCAAAATAATGATTGGTCCCTAACATCAGAGAACTGAAATGAATGAAATTGTCTTCACAGTGTCATAGAACGTTTCTTTCTGTGTGCATATCTACAGCTTATTGTTGAACCTGCTTATGATTGCTGAGGAAACCTACCATCCGTTACCCTCAAACTCTTTTCCATCCTTACTTTTCAGGGGCTGTTCAAGGTCGCGTAACATCTATTATAAATTAGCAGCTGATTTTATTCAATAGCTAGCTAGCCAAAACTGGCAAATGACTGACTGCAGTTCCCTTACCAATGAGCAGGAAGAGACAAGGTCGTACATTTCTATTCCAGCTTCTCCCAAGGCCAATGAAGCACAAATAATCCCTGCAGAGAGGGCTGGCAAACAGCAAGCAAAAATGTAAAACATTAGATTTAACAAGCAAGGCCCTGAAATTAGGACGTATACAAAACATGGACCCGGGTCCATGGACCACCCCTGTGGACTCGGTCCATGGACCACCCCATGGACCCGGTCCATGGACCACCTCTGTGGACCCGGTCCATGGACCACCCCCAGCTGAGCCTGTTTTTCATTGTATACATGTACATGGAAACAGACAGACACAAACCATGGACCCAGGTCTATGGACAACCTTATAGACCACCCTGGTCCATGGACCACCTGATGGACCACGCCTTATTTTCAAAAGCAAATTATACCTGTCAGTGTAAAGGTTAGACTGGGGACATGGTATAGAACTCAGACTTATGACAGTCAATATCCAGTTCCTGCTTTCTAATATGTAATTGAAGCTTTTGCCAGTTATGATGGGCCAGCAGGGGCATGTGAGGTTTTGGTGTTCTCCTCATGGATTTTGCTCGATATTATTTTTCATACAATTGCTGAAGTACAACAGAACATACTACCCTATCATTGTTACATGTATGATGGGATGCAAAATATCTGTTAGATTCGTTGCAAACAAAGTTTAGCTTTAAATACATATGCTATTAAGAAATACCGAAAATAAAGTTGACCTAGTGGAGTGTCACCATTTTGATCAGACAAAACAAAAGTGAGGTCAGACATCATATTAAAGTACTGCTTGATATGTGAGCCTGCTAATCTAATGCGTTGTTAACGGAGAACATTGGTGTTTGCACTCGAAAGCAAAAAAAAAAAGTTGTGCAGACATTTTGTCCAACCACTGTTGGAATTTCATCGGACATTGGCAAATTGTGTTCTGCCAATGTCCAAAGTCTGACTGTTATTTTCCGCCCTGAATCCACCATACTGTGGAACCCACATATATTGTGCATGAACATGTATGATGAAAATCAGGCCCAGGGGTGGTCCATGGACCAGGTCCATGAAAGTGGTCCATGGACCGGGTCCATGGACCAGGTCCACGGTCCACAGGGTGGTCCATGGACCGGGTCCACAGGGGTGGTCCATGGACCTGGGTCCATGTTTTGTATACGTCCCTGAAATTAAGATCCTGGAACTGACAGCTTAGAGATAACCTTAAGAACAAGAAAGGAAACAACACAATTAAAAATACTCACTACCCAGACAACTTAATTAGCAGGTCTGAACCCTGATCATAAACTGAGTTCACCCAGAGCACAGCAGTGAGTTGTGTAACTTGTGATCAGTCTTTCCAACAGGGTTGATGGAAAAAAGGCACAAGCACGGAATGAGAGAATCCACTTATCTTACTGCACTCAGCAATGCAGGCATTAGAAAGCCTGTTCACATGCAGGCTAAATAATATTATAAAGCTTTCCTTTGCCTTTGGTGACTTACCATTTCCATCATTTTCTAAAACGGTGACATAGATGTCGACTTGGGCCTTGGGAAACTTCTCCTGTCAAGTAAAGAAGACAGCTAGCCTGTCAATTAGACAGCTTAGTACATATTACAGTCAAATAAATGCAACTGGGGCTGCCCATCGTGTTTTTAGCCTTTTACAAGACAAGCTCAGAACAAAAGAATTGGAGTTCATTCATCAGCAGTTAAATTTGCGTCTTACAGATTGGTCCACTGATGAAGGTAGTCCAAAATCTCCTTTTGTTCCAAACTTGTCTTGTGATTGGCTACAAGTTTGTAAATAATTTATTATTTATTGCACTTGCACATGTATTGCTCTGAAGGTTTTCCAGTAAAACAGTCAACTTACCAGGCGAACTGCTGGCTGCAGGGCTTGGACAACAAAAGATGAAAACTCTTTCTCTTCAGAATCCTGATGAGAGAATTTTTAGTGAACTTACTACCAGTAATTAAACATAATAATAATAATAATAATAATAATAATAATAATAATAATAATAATAATAATAATAATAATAATAATAATAATAATAATAATAATAATAAATAATAATAATAATAACATATAACATTAAATAACACATTCAGAATCTGCAGTGGCATTTGCATTGAGTGGTTCTTCCACTGTTCCCTGGTCAAATTATTTGGAATTTAGAATTAAGAAGAGTCAGGATGAGAACTGACCACAAGAACCCACATATGACACCAGGTCTGGGAATCAAACTCAGGCCACACTGTTCTCACCCCCACACCACCCCTGCTATCCATAAACTAGTGAACTTATTACAACTACAAAGAATTTCCAACCTTCCATAGTTTAAGTGTGGATCAAGGATTTGTGTGGAAAACTATAAAGAAAGTGTCAAGAGAAGGGTTTCTCCAGCTTCTTTTTCTGTGCAAGTGTTACATGTAATTTTTATTTCACACTGAAGCAATGCATGTACCATAACTGATTTACAAGGGGGGCCCTCAAACTTGGCCAGCCATCTTGCTTGTTTCATTTCTGGTATTCTCTTACTGAGTTAGTCACACACCCCATAATAAAAAGAAAACGAAAAAGATAAAAAAATTCACTTGACTACCGACAGTAGACATAAATGTAAATTTATAAAAATTAATTATAACAGTTATAACTATAATTTTATTAATAAAAGAATACCTGTATGTGTTGTCTTCTCTGCCAGCATGAAAATGGTGCAAACTTAAATTCGCATGTGAGCTTTCCCTGTGAAAAGAAAGTGAAGAAAAAGAAAACAAAAGCTCAGAATAAAACAAAACACAGAGCTTAATTTTTAGACCTCACTTGACCTGTTTACTTTTTAAAACACAACGACTAAGAAGGTACAGTATTCCCATAATCAGACAAAACATGAGTCAATGACAACAGCCTTTCTTTGAATATCCCCACAAGATGATTTATTCAATTAAAACTGAACAATGATTACAAACTGAATCAACCTTATCACTAAATTCTTGATGCCTCTGTGACTCTCTTGGTCCATATCTAAAATTTGGTCAAGACCTATAGTTGTCTGGGAACAGTGTTTATTGAGATCTGTAGTTATACATAACAATTTTTTGTGTTATTTTTTCTTTTTTATCTACAGTGGAGATCAGTATATGTTTTGATTCAGTTTTACCCTTGGTACAATCAGGTATTTTCCCTTTGTTTCATATAATTCACTATCATAAATTATATATTTTATTACTATACATCAGAACAGTAGAAAAAAACAAATTATACCATCCAAGGCTAAAATTGAACCAACCTCATGCAAAGCATGCACTTGGAGAATATCAATCTTAGATATTGACGTCTATCCAGAGCCCAAGCTAAGGGTCAATATTCTCCTGGATTAAGTGTATGGTCCTGCATGAGCAAGGTTGTCGAAATGTTGTCTAAATGAACATCTCAAACCAAGAAAAGGAGAGTGGTAGAGGATACTGAGATTTTGAACTCTAAAAGGCTTAATATTTATTTATAAATCTTTAAGAAAACATTGAGCCATGCAGTAGCAAAGCTCCCTGTGCCCTGGAGTGACGTGATTTTTTTTTATGATAGCAACAGACTGATATGGATGATAAGCAGCTCTATACAGTCAGGTGACTGTCCACCCTTTATTAGAAGGATACACAGCACATGTGACTTTGGTCTTTTGCATCTCAATATATGCTGAGCCTCTTGCACGACTTACCACTCCTGACCGCAAAACTGTGTAAATATGTACTTGTCAGTATTAGTAAAAAATACATACAATGTTTATATGGCTGGTGTAACTTAGTTTTATACATAACCCAGCTTTTAGCAATTAAAAAGTTCAATTTTTTTAATATACTTTATTCTGTTCAGTAGAAAATTGTTTTCTGTTCTTTCTTATGCCAGTGTTTGAGTTTATTATCACAGAGCATGGATAGATTCTGTTTGGGCATATCATGTAGATTGCATTTTTTTACGCCTGAAGCATTAGGACCCACAATTGACCTGCTCAGAGCATCGTACCGGTATCGTGGAGGTCATGGGTTTAAATCCCGCTGTAGCCTTGAATTTTTTTCACGCTAAAAAATGCAATTGCTTCAATTGCTTTCACACTGCGAGGATCATTTCATTCATTTCAGCTTATACTTTTGTTAAATCAACTTACACATTGGACGAAGTTCGTCTACTTTCCGGCCATCGTTTCGTAACCCTTCGCTACTTATCTACAAGAAAACAGCTTGACATTACAAACTTCCGAAATTATATATACAAAATACATTCCTGTAGTTACCAGAGGTTTGTAAGAGCATTTTTCTCCTCCAAAAACAACTGGTTGCGTTTCTTCAGGACCGGCAATTCTTCTGTTATCAAATGGCATCGTCACTCGAAAAGTAAAAGTGTCAATATTTGCCAGGCGTTCCCAGGCGTTTGCATTCTTCACGCGGAAAACTGGGCCAAGTGAAAGTCGAATGGTTTCAGCGGGGTAGGGAGGGAGAGAATCCCGTAAGAGGTACGATTTTGAACACATAAATAACTCAAGCTTTGAAGATGTGTGATTACAAGGAAAGAAGAGTACAATAAAACGAATTTATTATGATAATATAATATTTCGAAATATGTGCACAAATTATTTCCAAATAGGGGAAATGAAACGCTCGCCTAAATACCTCCCCACCCCGGTAGTGGGGATGGGAAAAAAATGTCACTCATGAGATCGAGATCGAAAACGAAACCAAGGAGTGTCAAATTCCACCCTTCAGGGAGAAGCAAGCGCCAGTCATGGAAGGCAGCTGCATTGTTGAGAAACGTGGAATTGGCTAAAGGAACTGCAAGGGTATTGTAATTGGATGGTAAAGGAAGGTAAAGTTTTTAACACAGTTTGTTATGCATACATTGCATTCGATACGTTGTCGTGTGTACGGTTCAGACTCTGGTTGGTAACTTCCGCTTCGGAATATATAGTTGCAGCCACAACACAACAGTGTAGCCTAATTAGTGAAAGCAGATCCCTAAATGATTAAATAATACTGGTCAAGTGTACAGTGCGCGTTGATTTGGAAAGAGAAAAACCTAGTGCGATAATACAGTGTTTATGGAATGCAAATTCTTTTGCACTTTGCTAATTAAGCTCGTGATCGCTTGTATAAACTTAAAGCTTATTTCACAAAATCTGTTCGTGATTCGACAGAGATTTTACTGTTCAAATATCATGAATATATTTGTGATGGGAAGACTGCAACGTAGTCGTCGATCTTTGTCATACATTTCTCTAAACATTTTCTCGAAGGCTGTCAACTGCAAAAACAGATTCTTTTTCGTGGCTCAGCTACATTTCTGTCATTCTTTCCTGTAAGCTTCCAGACATACCTAGATCTCTGTTTAAATTTAAATTCTTTGGATTCTGGTGGGTTTATCAAACTCCAGTCGATTGGGAGTAAACAACAGACATGCTTTACAGTTATCACTGTTCAGACAGAATTCTAGCAATTCTAACCTTCTTCTAGCAAAAATACATCTGGGCAGTAAAAAGAGGACTAATTAATTGAAAAAGAGAAATTGTATTTGATGTCAGTTCCCTTAGATTTCAAAAACAGAAAATGCCTTTCATTCTTAACAATGGATAGAAATTGACATTGTGGATTGACCTGACTCAATGGTATTTTATATCATGTTGTGAATGCCATGCTAAAACATAAGGCAACTTGTACTGAGCAGCAAAGCAGTTTTTAATTTTTTTAGTGGCAGAGTGAAGGTTTAGGGATAAATGATGTTTTTGAGCTAAAGAGTAAAATGTTTTCTGTAAAAAAGCTGTTCACTTTAGTTTACCAAACACCAAACATATGTGGCTCAGCTACATTTTTGTCATTCTTTCCTGTAAGCTTCCAGACATACCTAGATCTCTGTTTAAATTTAAATTCTTTGGATTCTGGTGGGTTTATCAAACTCCAGTCGATTGGGAGTAAACAACAGACATGCTTTACAGTTATTACTGTTCAGACAGAATTCTAGCAATTCTAACCTTCTTCTAGCAAAATACATCTGGGCAGTAAAAAGAGGACTAATTAATTGAAAAAGAGAAATTGTATTTGATGTCAGTTCCCTTAGATTTCAAAAACAGAAAATGCCTTTCATTCTTAACAATGGATAGAAATTGACATTGTGGATTGACCTGACTCAATGGTATTTTATATCATGTTGTGAATGCCATGCTAAAACATAAGGCAACTTGTACTGAGCAGCAAAGCAGTTTTTAATTTTTTTAGTGGCAGAGTGAAGGTTTAGGGATAAATGATGTTTTTGAGCTAAAGAGTAAAATGCTTTCTGTAAAAAAGCTGTTCACTTTAGTTTACCAATTTTCAATGTCTTGGACACTCAGCTGCAGCTAGCAAGGACGCTAGCAAGCAATAGCGCTCAGTTTGAGGGACGCAAGGCAGCAGGCCAAAAGGGCTTTGATTGCTCTAAGCTAATGTATGCACATAATCAACTGCTCCTCTTGAACATTGATAGAATTGGAAAGGTTATCTGTCCCACTGTGGGCATTTGTTGGCAAAGTGCTGCCCACTGTTGGAGCAATTAACATCAGGTTAATTGACAAGAGATCTTAAATTAAATTTGATGTTAAAGGGATCCAATTATTTTCTTATAACCTCACAAAAGGATGCAGATGTATATCCCTTTTCTGAGAGTTTGACAAATTTCAGGCTACAGTAAGTGACAAAAGTGTTGACACATTGTCATTTTAAGCCAGCCATTGTATTGTAATACCCCCATATCACTGCTGTAGTTTGTTTCTGGAAGTCCTTTGCTGCAATCATACAACATTCAATGGTGGGAGGAGGGTACTTTGTCAGAATGAATTGAAATTTAAAAAGTTACATTGCAAAGTCAATGTGCTGACACTTTTATCAAACGTTGTTAAAGTGTATATGACACGAAAAATATTTTCTGCTTATTTGAAAGGCCTTTCAAAATACAGAAGAATGGCGTTTTTCTTTTCGAAATATCTTTTTTCGTTTCTGAGATATTGTCATTTTTGTATTATGCAAATTAGATAAGTGATGACGTCATAAGATTTGCAACTAAAAAATGGTAAAATACTGAATAAACAATATCTCTAAAACCATTAAAGCAGTGGTCTTGGAACTTGGCACCACCAATGTGCATCACAAAAGAAACAAAATAACACCCTTAAGTCCGAGTTCAAAGGAGACATTGATTATTATGCGCAAAAATTCCAGGAAGGAACCCGAGAGTGGATCTTCAAACGAATTGACGACTGGCTAGATGACAAAAATTCCCCAAACCGGGTGATGGTCATTAGCGGAGCTGCAGGAATGGGGAAATCTGTGATTTCTGCTGTCGTTTGCAAAAGAATGCAGGATGCAGGAAGACTGTCAGGGAGTCACTTTTGTCAACATAACAATGTACGTTACCGAAATCCTCAGCTGATGCTTCAGTCGTTGGCCTGTCATCTGAGTCACGCCCTACCAGAGTACAAAAATGCTCTTGTGGAACAGTTGTCACGAAATCTGGGGCCGGTAGAACTCAACAGCATGGGTGTAGAGGAGCTGTTTGCATTGCTTTTCAAGGAACCACTTAGCAAAATAACTGAGCCAGGAAGGAATATCCTTATGGTAATAGATGGCCTGGACGAAAGTGAGTATCAAGGTCGCAATGAGCTGCTGGATGTAATTGCCAATCAGTTTTGTAAGCTTCCACAATGGATTCGATTTTTTGTGACTACCCGGACAGAAATAAACATCGCAGAAAGCCTGAAACATTTGCAGCCTATACAGCTTGAAGAAAACAAGGAAGATAACTTAAGAGACATTCAACTGTTCTTTAAAATGCAGCTGACCCATAAAATTGACGAAGAGTATAAAGATGTGCTCTTGAGGGAACTTGTAAAAAAATCTGAAGGCGTTTTTCTTTATGCTTATTTCCTGATAGACTTCATCCAAACGAGTGTTTCGCTTCTCTCCCCAGAACAATTGAAAAGCACCTTACCGTTAGGTATTTCATCCGTTTATAACTTACACTTCAAACGTTTAGAAAATGAACTTTGCAAGGAGCTGAAGATCGAGGAAGACCAAATGTTGATTTTCTTGTGTGCTCTAACTGCTTCCAGAGAACCATTGCCAATAGAGTTTGTTTCCAGACTGTTGAATCTGAGCGGAAGTCCTTTTTCTGGAAAAAGAAGAATAAAAACGGCAATCGCTTGCATCTCTTCGCTGTTACCAGTTCGCGATGATTGTCTTCATTTCTTCCACAAATCGGTCAAGGACTGGTTAACGAATACGTCATGCTATGGTGAACACGATTTCACTGTGGACGAGAAAGAAGGCCATAAGATTCTTTTCAACATTTGTAGGATTGAGCTTGACAACATCAAGCGAAAAGGTGTGCACGATACACAGTTCAGTGACACTGAAAGATACGCTTTGCAACATGGTGTCCAGCACATGATTGAGGTAGATAGAGCGGATGAAAAGTCAAGTCCCTTCAACGTAGAAGAGCTGGTAACTATGTATGTGACTGACGTGGAACTTATTTATGCCAAACTTTGTGTGAACAGCACAACGTCCACAGAGGATCTTCTTATTGTCCAAAAGCATGTTAAATCCACCTCTCTAGATGAAAAAAGTCATTCTCTTATAATGTCTTTGTCATCATTGCTCCGGAAGCACTGTTTCGTGCTAAGAGACCATCCTCATCTTTTTTTTCAATGTTTGGTCAATGAAGGAAACCCTGAGCTATCTTGTAGAGCAGCAACGATGGTTGAAAACGATCTTCTTAATGTACCATACATGAAATACTTAAATAGGGAAGAGCAAAAGGGAGCAGCTCAAGCCCGATTTTACTGTTCACATACTGTGGCATGTTTCGATGTTTCACCTCAAATGGACTACATGGTGTGCGAGTGCCGAGATGAAAGAATCTATATGTGGTCTCTTGAGACTGGCAACATGGAATGGGTTCGTCCCTCACAGATTGATAGAGTGTATGAAAGTGTACATCCTGATGGTGGGATAGTTGCTGATGGAGGTGCGTATCGTAGCATGACACCAATAGACGTGATAGATGTAGTGGGACATAAAAGCGTTTTGACTTTTTATCGTTCTGTCGTATTTCATCCAAGTGGACAATCTGTCTTACCTGGAACTCTTAGAAGCGTTTACACTCTCAAAGGAGACCAAAATGACCTTTTTCCAGATAGTAAATGCACATTCTCACATTGTGTTTTTCCCAGAGACAAAAGAATAATTTTAACAGACTGTTCTGATGATCCCAAGATGGTTATTTTGTGGAGTATGAAAAATGGTGAAGTGTTAATGCGCATTGCAGGGAACGACGCTATTTCGTCTTTTGCGATTTCCCAGGATGGTTCACAAATCGCTTTTGGTGACTTGACAGGTTCTGTCTACCTGGTTGAGGTGAACAGTTGGCAAGGACGTTATTTGTTCACGTGTACAAATACAGGGTGTGCTTTGATGCACTTCACTCCAGATAACGAGGTCCTTGTTTGCGGTTACCTGAATTATCAAGTGGAAGGTCTGGACTGTGGAGGTCGTCAATATGGATGGGTGTCTCAAAGGGATCCATCATTTTTCCTTTGTCAATTCAAAACTAATTTCGAGATTATTTTACGCAACCAGCAATATTTACCTACGGAAGGCTTTGTTTTATGGCCGATTGAACCAAGTGCAGTGGCGAAGGAAGACTTTTTCGACGAGGGTTTGCGCTCTAGCTGGGTGAACAAGGTGCATAGTGTTTTTCCTTCCTTACAGACAGGATTCTACAAGAAGTTGAATAAACAAACAGCATTAGTTGGTAGCCCATCTTTTAAGTACGTCGCCGCAGTTAATATTGACCTGCTGAATGAAGTGACTTCTGCTTCCACCAGTCAAGTGGTCACAGGGGTTGTATTTTCCTCTGAAGGAGATGCCATTTATTCCATTAGTTCAGATGGAAGTGAATATCGTGTTAGTGAAGTAGAAGTGACTGTTATCCGAATGTCCAGTCAAGAAGTCTTGAGGAAAAAGGTTTTTTCTTGCCAATCACTGTCTCTTGTCCCCGTGAAGGATGGTGTTGTACTATGTTTGAAACATCAAGTACCAGAGCTGTGGGATTTCGAGCTGACCGATTGTATTCGACCTCTTTCCAGACTAACAAGGACTGAAATGATCACTCGTTTATCACATGAGCTGATAGTCTGTCAATTACGTACGTCAGAGGAAGAGAGCCCTTTGGAAATACATGGGGAGGATGACGCAGTGGAACTAGATGAACCTTTAACGTTTGATGGCACTTCAAATAAAGCCGTTACGGAGGTTTCATCCATTTCTTCTCCAGAAATAACGTTTTCACTCACTTCGATGAATTTTGGAATTGTGGAAGTCATAAATGTTACCAGTGGAGAATGTGTCTTTTCTGTCAAGATAAAGACTTGCCAGGACGACCATATACTGTTTATTTCATGCAATAGTCATAACCAGCTGCTCGTCTGTACCAGTAGGCATGTAGAACATGCATTACTGGATAGACTCAGGCTAGTAGAACAGTTAACACTTAGTTTAAGAGATAACAATTCGCTTAAGAGTGTATGGGAAAGAGGCACGAAGTGGTACGTTGACGATCCAACACCACACTTCACATTTTCCCCTGAAGAAGAGTTTGTTGTTGCGTGGGGTTTCTTCCACGCAGGCTATGGTCTACATATTCTTGACGCAAAAACCGGAGAAACTCGCCACATCTTGCTCAAAGACCAAGACGACATTGTTGACTGTAAGTTTGTAGATTGCGAGTTTCTGATTTGCTGCAGCGAGGACAACTTTCTTCGATTGTTTAACATCCGGTCTGGTGATCTGCTCAGTGTGCTAGACATTGAAGAGCGACCTTACTGTTTAGGAGCTTGTCTTGGTAAGCCTCTTGTCGCCATTGGCTTGTCAGGCGCCAGATTCAAATATATCCATGTGAAACTGCCAAGTGTCACAGCCGCTGAAGATAAGAGAGGTAAGAAATGACTTCATGTAAACTGTCCTCAGTGATTCCCTTACGCTTACTACCTAATGTATAGTTGTTGTGTAGATAATTTACTGCAATACAGCGGATTCCAAATGAAAAGGAACCTTAATTTTTCATGTCCAGCCTTATACTAAATATGACTTAGGTTCATTTTTATAGTCCCTTAATTTTTGCACGTTAGTTCTCCCGGTAGTTAGACTTAATGACATATTTTGCCGGAATAGAAATGATATGTCACCGAAACCCTTTACTTCATGTATTTGACTGAAGTGTTGGTGTGAGTAGAATCCACGCTGCTGTGCGTGTAATAATTAGTTGATTGTCCATGCTCAAAAATACGTATTCAGATCTGAGGCTCCGCTAGTTACGCTGTATTCCCTTTTAAGCAGTGCAGTAAAAGAACTTTTGCCAGGAGAACCGCTGAGGCGTGAGGACAAAATTGACACGAGCAACAGGGGTGTCGAATGAATATCGCGAAGGAGTAGAACGTACGCTTCTCTTTTGATAGGTCTTGAACATCATGAATAGTCTAAAATCTGAATCTAAAGGAAAGTAGCAGTCTCCAGTGGTGTTTTTGGCGATCACCCTGACGTGCATTCCTTAATATTTGTACACCTGTTGTGTTTTAGGTTTACATGTCACTACGTTGCTATCTTTTTCCAGGTTCAGTCGTCAAGCAGATGTGAAATCGACACGGCTTTGGATGAGACGGTAACCGGAGAACTCTCGGATTGTCGATGACCGTTCTTTTGCTCTTGAGTGCTCATTTTGCAAGAGTATCAGCGACACTGTTCTTGATGCTGGAACATTCGTTACCTAATTTCAGAGCAGACTAGTGCGTCTAGGAACTGGCGGCCAGTGCTGATACCAGTTGAATACTAGAATACACAAGGAACTGTCTTATATAAAACATTCTTTTCATCTAAGGAGAAAGTGTAAGTCAAACTTGTGTAGCTTTTAAGACCTTTTAACAAATTAAACTCGGATGTAACTAACAAACCTTGATGAAAGATTTTTACAGGCGTTTTATGTACGAGAAGAAACGACTCGCATTATAACTATGATGGCTTTTAAGTCAATCGAAACGGACACGTTTCTTTTATGTCAGAACTTCTGCTTTGGTTTTAAGTCCTTTCGTAGATAACTATTTTCGATCGAGTAAGTTAATAAGAAGAAAGATTTTGCGGTGTATTTTAATCCAGCTTCGCTTACTGAAGTATTTTTTTTAATGTAGTTTTTTAATTACTTTTTTAATTATAAATGATAACTAGCTGTTTATACGAGGGCAACAACTTAATTAGTTTGATAACTATTTTGTTTCGCTGTCGATAAATGAAGATTGATTTATTGATTGACTGACTGACTGACTGACTGACTGACTGACTGACTGACTGACTGACTGACGGACGGACGGATTGATTGATTGATTTTTACGTGTATTCAGATCATGAAAACTAACATAAAAATACATGTGAGAGGAATAAGTTTTAGATATTGACCGTGAACTTTAGTTTTCAATTTTACAGGCGTTTATATGCTTCTATCTACATCGCCATGCAAAGCGTAACAAAACTCGATATTCGAATGGAAATTGCATTATTGCATTTGAACTCCGAAACTCGAAGCTTCCATGCATTATTAAAGGTGATGGTCAGTTTTAGCTACCCTGCGAGTAGAGTCTTGTTCTATCTTCCTAGAGTAGTCGGGAAATCTAGGAAGATCGAAGAAAACTCTGCTCGCATGCAGGGTAGTTTTTAGCCGGAACGCTTCAAATAGTCATTTTGTGTTACCTGCCTCCAAATGGAAGCTGGTGACCGACATTATAATATTGGACAATAACAAGTATAATTAAATAGAAAGAAGACACTGCAAAGACAACCACGGAGAGCTTAATGATAAACTGAAAAGAGGCTCTTTGGGAAGATTTCAGTTCGATTGTAACTCTCTTTCTATTTGTCGAATAAGCAATAAAGTGGAATGAATACAAGGGTTTCAATTGTCTTGTGTGTGTGTGTGTGTGTGTGTGTTTTTTGTGGTCCAAAGTCGAATCGAACTTTCCAGATTTCTATTCAATTTCGCTCACTATTCAGAACGTTCTTGAACTTTAAGTTACAGCTAAAAAAAGTTAAACTTGCTGTTACAACATCTTGTATACCTGTGTATGTCGACTTCAGTCGTAGTTTGGATGTGTTTTTAGCTTTAGTAAAAATAAAGAGACGATACCGAACTTTTCAGCACACGGACCTCTTACATTAATAAAACGATTTTATGTAATTGCAATACGATTTGCACGCTCTACTACGTTTACTGAGGAGAGAGAATTAGTCATTTTAAAGTTTAATCGTAAGCAAAGGTTATTTTAGTCATCAAAACCCCGATATCCAGAAAGAGTGAAAAAATTCTACCCTCCAGCATTTTGAGCAAGTTAAGGAGTATGAAGGCCTCCGAGTTTCCATGGTTTCCAAATTGTTTTACAACTGAACAGCCAAGCGACATGCCGTGCATGTTATATTGCTACCATCAAGTTGATTTGTCAAAATGATAAACGCGCATTGGCGCGAATCTATCTGTCAATCACCCCTTTAATTTACCTTTTGGCGCTGTGCGAGATCAAAAATGCAAATATGTCGTGAGTTGAGTTGAAAGTTGCTTGCCACATTCTTGCCGAAAGCTGTCGGATACAACAAGCACGGAATTTGCTGAGACATCGACTATGTGACGAACACGCCTACCGCGGGAAAGGGACCATGGCACACTGGAGTTGGATGGTAGGAGTGCCAAGGTAACATCGGCATAGCCGTCCTTTTAATTTTTGTGTAATTGCAGTTTCATTTTGTTGAACAACACCTTATATTAGTGCTCACTTCCGTTTTCGACCTGTTTCGTTCACACGTTCGAAGTCGAAACATTCCAACCTATGGCTGAATGGCTTGCATCTACTATGGTGAGCTTTTTCGGGGGATTTGAAACAATTTGTGAGAAAGAATAATATATATCTCGACGAAATGAATTCGTTGACATGCAATGTCACAGACAGTGAAGGAAAAATATCTCATGCGCAACATATGCGAATTCGTATATCACTGAGTCTACCTCTTACTTTATCGTATTAATGAAAAGCCAAGAATGAATCAAACAAAATGGAAATTGATGGAGCTACTGTGTGTTAGATAAAACCAAATATTGTTTTCCAATAAAGCAGCAAAATGCTGCAGCTTGGGCCACAGATTAGCATATGCGTTTCCTTAATTGTAAACTATGCAATTATTGGATGATCTTTAATATATCACTTTCAGCTCACCTTTATTTCATCCCAATGAACAAAATTCCCTCTCTGGAGATACATGTTGGGTTCGAAGACCAAGCTATCTAGTAGGATGCAATAAATTACCACATTGGAGTACTTTGGAATTTAAAATTAAAAATACTTGATGCGTAAAGTTCATTGCTCAGATGTTTTAAATGAATTTGTGAATTTTTTGTAGACTTCACTACCTCGAAGTCAACAAAACGCAGCTTTTTTACTTTTACAAACACTGTATGACACATACCAGTGAGCTTGGGAGACGGCTGCACGCAGGCTATCGATCGAAAGCGAAAAAACATTACCTTATTCTAGCTATTAAATCCAGCACTGTTGCGAAACGCGGTATCGGTTGAAGGAACTGCAAGTTTATAAGCATTGCATCAACAAGGAAGGAAAAGTTTTTAAAACGTCGGTTTGTTTTATTCATAAACGCATGTTGCTTTCCATTCAAAGTTGTTCAGGGGCACCCAACGACCGAATCTTTCCAAAGACGTCAGAAGTGTCGTAAATGGATTTCTCTATGTTCTAGAAGGCTTTTTAGTTAATTTGGAGATGCCCTAAAAAATATTTATCTGTTCGGATATTTAAGGGGAACTTTCGTTGTTTCGAAAATTCTAGGGTCCTTTTTTGAGTCATCCGAAAGTTTTAGCTATCCTGATGGATCTTGTCGAAAGTTCGAGGACACTGAGAGACCATATTTTCACTAGAAAATTTTAGGGGACGTTTTTCGTTATACGTGTGCCTATCGAAATTTCGCGAAAATACTAGGCAATATAAATATTATAGGCGTTAAACCTATTCATCTGAAAACGTTAGGGGGTGTAAATTATACGACAGGATCGTATATTTGCAGTCTGTTTTTGAGCTCAATCACCTCAATTGCCTTTATCTTTCATTAGGTTCACGTACATTCCTGATTACCTCTAATGCTCACCGAAACTTTTAGCAGCTTTTGGAATAATTAAGCCAAACGAAAATTTTAGAGAACAAACAAAACCGTCCGAAAATTATGGGACATGATAAAAGTGAGCACATCAATTCCGAAAATTCTAGGGAAACTTTATAGTTTTCCGAAAAAATTTGAGTAGTCTAGAGCGTCGCTGGGAAAAAATTTCGAAATTCTTAGGCGACCTTCCATCCGAACCGAACAGATATTTCACCGAAATATTCCGTTGGGTGCCCCTGGTTGTTGTGTGTACGGCTGTGAGAAGTAACTTCCGCCTCAGAAAATTTAGTAAAAGCACTGAGATCCCTAAATGGTAAAATAATACAGGGACCTATATCAGTGAGAAGAAGTGAACAGCACGAGTTGCTTCTCGAAAGGGCAAAGCCTAACGTGATAAACAGTGTTCAAGGAATGGAACTTCCGTATGTAATTTGTGTGTTTTTATATAATCGATAGCTTATCAAATTCACAATCTGTTCGCGATCAAGATCTTACTAATCAAATGTCATAAATACAGCTGTAATGGGAGGAAGGCAAACAAGTTCTTAATTTTCCTGATACATTTCTCTAAGTATTTCTCGAATGCTCTGGATTACAAACCAGACTCGTTTTGCTTTTATCTCTCCGTCAGTTTTAAGCGCAATCAACTGCTCCCCTGAAAATTTGTCTGGTATTTGAACCTATTTGACGGGCTATTACTCCCCACCATGGGGGGTGGGCGGCATTTGCTGGCAAGGGCTGCTCAGTGGTGGGGCATTCATCAGGTTAGTCGACAATGGAGAAGTTTACATCCGTCAATATTGTTTCCAACGCAAGCCTTTTATTACTTGACGTCACAGATTATTTAAAAAGCAAAAAGTGTGCAAACTAACATGTTGATATTTTGGCACAGCATGCACAATGATTTCAATTTACAAACATAAATTTAACCACAATGCGCCTCAACACGCGGATCCATTTGGACCACTAGTATTTGAAGGAACGTCAGTTACCTGTATTACTTGGCCTTTAGCTAAACTCGCAAAGTTTGGTTGACCGTTAATGCTTGCGTGTTACATAATTTGACATGCCGTGTGTGACTATCAACGAATATCAACGTTTGTTTTCCCCGGTAATAATAATTGTATTTGATGATGAGGTTATCACAAACCTTACTATCAGGAACACGTGTTGTTAGCATACAATGTAATCAGGGCATTGGTGACAAATTGTAGTTGAAATCCTGATTACTGATGTGATGTTGCTTGCAACATCACAGTAATATATTTTTGTCTTTTGTTGCTTCAAATTTAGGTTCAGCAAAGGTATACAGTACAACTGCTGTGAGCATCTGGCTGGAACACCTTAAATGGCAGCAGCTCCACCTGCACCTCTTGCCAGTTCTGTAGAGAAAACAAATGGCGCGAAGCTTAGCAGACTTCTTATTGATGGTAGTACAACGGTTCTAAGGAATATTTTTGATAGATATCATCCTCCTAAAAACCTGGCTGCTAATCTCAATGCAAACTATCTAACTCTGAATAATCTCTTAAGGAGAAGAGTCTTTCGTACAGCTCAATGGGACCAACTGTTCCCACCTGGTGGAGCCACACCAGACTCTAAAACATTTGATATCACCCTTCTGTTTCTTCTTCTTACCAACATTTGTGGTCTAACCCCTCCCTTCTCAGGCTGGCACGCTAAGCCATCTCCAAGCGACATCTCTCTTGAGGCAAACCTTGCTCGAGTTAAGTTTTTCCGCAATGAGTTGTATGGTCATGTGACTACCACTGGCGTTGATACGCCAACGTTTAATGCTCTGTGGCTGGAAATTAGTGCTGTTCTTGTTGCTCTTGGGCTGGATCAGGCGGAAATCGATAGATTGAAGGCAGAGCACTGTGGGGAGGAACATTATCTTGACGTGTTACTTGACTGGACTGATAATGAACAGGACATCAAGTCACAGTTGAAGAGCATACATCAGTGTCAGACTGAAACACAACAAGATCTTGAGAAAATACTTGAAAAGCAGGCACAAGATCACAACACACTTGCAAATACTATTTCTAAGCTGGATCAAGTACATCAGATTGAGAACAAAACGCATGAAGCTGTAAAAGAAGCACGGCAAACCCAACTGGAAGACCACGAAACACTTCATGATACTATTTTAAAATTAGATGAAATACATCAGATCGAAAGCGAAACTCATCAGGCAATTAAAGATGCAGGTCAGACCCAAAAAGAAACTCGTCAAGCTGTTGAAGAAGTACACGAAACTCTACAAGAAGTCAAACAGGAGATTGAGAACATGAAAAGAAAAAGAGAGATGGACAGGGCGGATAAACTGCTTAAAAACTTAGCTAAGTCCGAGTTTAAAGGAGACATTGAATATCATGCGCAAAGATTCCAGGAAGGAACCCGAGAGTGGATCTTCAAAAGAATTGACGACTGGTTGAATGACAGAAATTCACCAAACCGGGTGATGGTCATTTGTGGAGCTGCAGGAATGGGAAAATCTGTGATTTCTGCCGTCATTTGCAAAAGAATGCAGGATGCAGGAAGACTGTCAGGGAGCCACTTTTGTCAACATAACAATGTACGTTACCGAAATCCTAGACTGATGCTCCAGTCCTTGGCCTGTCATCTGAGTCATGCTATACCTGAGTACAAAAATGCTCTTGTGGAACAGCTATCACGAAATCTGGGGCCAGTGGAACTCAACAGCATGGGCGTGGAAGAGCTGTTTGCATTGCTTTTTAAGGAACCACTTAGCAAAATACCTGACCCTGGAAGGAATATCCTCATGGTGATAGATGGCCTGGACGAAAGTGAGTATCAAGGTCGCAATGAGTTGCTGGATGTAATTGCCAATCAGTTTTGTAAGCTTCCACAATGGATTCGTTTTTTTGTGACCACCCGGACAGAAATAAACATCGCAGAAAGCCTGAAACATTTGCAGCCTATACAGCTTGAAGAAAACAAGGAAGACAACTTAAGAGACATTCAACTGTTCTTTGAAATGCAGCTGACCCATAAAATTGAAGAAGAGCGTAAAGATGTTCTCTTGCTAAAACTGGTTGAAAAATCCGAAGGCGTCTTTCTATATGCTTATTTCCTGATAGACTACATTCAAAAGAATGTTCTTCTTCTCACCCCAGAGCAGCTGGAGAGTAGTTTTCCGTTAAGTATTTCATCCGTTTATCGCTTTCATTTTAAACGGTTAGAAAATGAACTTTGCAAAGAGCTTAAGATCGAAGAAGATCAAATATTGAATTTCTTGTGTGCTTTAACCGCTTCCAGAGAACCATTGCCAGTAGCGTTTGTTTCCAGACTGTTGAATCTTAGCGGAGGGCCCTTGTCTGTTCAAAGAAAAATTAACAAAGCCATCGCATCTATCTCTTCACTGTTACCAGTTCGCAATGATTGTCTTCACTTCTTCCACAAATCGGTCAAAGACTGGTTATGCTATGGGCGACACGATTTCACCGTGGACAAGAAAGAAGGCCATAAGATTCTTTTCAATATTTGTAGGAATGAGCTTGACAACATCAAGCAAAAAGGTGTGCACGATACAAACTTTAGTGACACTGAAAGATACGCCTTGAAACATGGTGTCCAGCACATGATTGAAGTGGGTAAATTGGATGAACTGTCAACATATGTGACGGACGTAGAGCTTATATACGCGAAGCTCTGTGTAAATACCGCAAGCTGCTTAGAGGAAGTTTTCAGTGTACAAATGGAGGTCGCAATGACTGATCAAGCTGATCAAGCTCTTATAAATTCTTTGTATCTGTTGCTTCGAAGACACTCTTATTTATTAAGAGATAATCCTCATCTTTTCTTCCAATGCGTACTTAATGAAGGAGAACCCGAGTTGTCTTCTAGAGCTGCAGCTGTTCTCGAAACCAAGCTTTCCCATATACCATATATGAATTACCTGGAACAAGAAGAACAGTTAGGAACAGTTGAAGCCCGATTTTACTGTTCGGATACGATCGCCTGTTTCGATGTTTCACCTCAGATGAACTACATGGTGTGCGAGTGCAGAGATGGTACACTTCATCTGTGGTCTCTACAGAATGGCAATAGAGAATGGGTACGATCGTCATTTGTAAAGAAGGAGTTTTATGGATGTTATCCTCTTGGAAGTGCTTATCGTGAGTTGAAAAAGAGTCTGTCATTTTACCAATCTGTGGTCTTTCACCCTAGTGGAAACTTTGTGTTGCCGGGAAGCCTTAGTAGTGTTTATACCCTTCGCGGAGACTCGAATTTTCTTTTCCAGAAAAGCGCATGTACATTCTCAAATTGCATCTTTTCTGGGGACAGGAAATTTCTATTAACAGATTCTCCTAATAACAGCAAGGTAATGGCTCTGTGGAGTATGGAAAATGGCGATGAATTGAAGCGCATCATCTGGAATGAAGATATTTCGTGCTTTGCTATTTCTCAGGATGCCTCCGTAATTGCTTTCTCTGACTTTGCTGGTTTAATTTCTTTGTGGTTTGGAAAGGACGAGCGTGTTTGTGTATTATCGAAATGTGATCTCGTATGCGGATTGATGCACTTCCCTCCGAACACCGATACACTTGTTTGTGGTTTCCTTCATTTACATTCCAACTCAGCATTTGGGTATGAGTTTGGTGGTGTCGCCAGTTTTATATTTGTGACACCACCAAGCGATGTCCCCATATCAAGTCGTCCTCAAGTAACGCCCGCACGCGCCATTTTCTTCTGGCCTTGTCCTTCAGGGAACCCAACTGAATCAGATTTTTTGGGACAGACTGGACCTGCCTGCTGGTTTAAAGAAGTGCAAAGTGTTATTCCATACGTATCTACAGGATTGTACTTCATGCTTAATAATGGAAAGGTACTGATTGGAAGCCCCACCCTAAGATTTTTAAGTATGTTAAATATTGCTCTTCTGAACAAAGAGGAAATGAATTCCGCTACCCCTGGTGAAGAATGCAAAGTGAAGCAAATTTTGTTTTCGCAAAAAGGGGACATTGTTTACTGTATATTAGGATCAGAAAGGGTAGAAGAGACACGAGTAGCTGTATTCGATAGGGAAAGCGGAGAAGTCATCAATAGAAAAACCTTTGCTCCTCGCAAGGTGATGCATCTCTCCATCCCATGTAAAGTGTCTCTTATTCCCATCAAGGAAGGTATTGTGCTGTTTTCAAGTCCAGAGGTACCAGAACTGTGGAATTTTAATTTGACAGAATATATCCGACCTTTCTCTGGACTGATGCAAATTGATGAACTCATTCCTGTTTCAGATGAACTAATAGCTTGTCAAAGATTCATGAGTGAGGGACATGTCACTATTGACATAGTGAACACCACTAGTGGAGACCTTATTTCGTCTGTGAAAGCCAAGGTACCCGAAGAGCCTTTCCCAGTAATTTCAATTTGTTGTAGTAGTCGACAACAAGTGTTAATGAGCACTGAGCAGATGAAAATGCTCCCAACCTTGTATGACTTCGTCATTGTAACAGTCAGTCTCTGGGACACCGATTCCTCTCTTATATGGGAAAAAAGCTCAAAATGCTTTATAGTTTTAGGTAATTATGGGCAAATATCGTTTTCTCCTGAAGAAGAATTCGTTGTGACTTGGAATTGCCTCGATGAAGGTAATGGTGTACACATCCTTGATGCAAAAACAGGAGAAATACGCCATAGGTTCCTCCAAAGCCAAAATGACATTGTTGACTGTAAGTTTGTAAATTGCGAGGTTCTGGTTTGTTGCAGCAAGGACAACTTTCTTCGATTGTTTAACATCCGGACTGGTGATCTGCTCAGTGTGCTAGACATAAAAGAGCGACCTTACTGTTTAGGAGTTTGCCTAGATAAGTCTCTTGTCGCCATTGGTTTGTCGTGTTCCAGATTGAAATTTATCCATGTGAAGCTGCCAAGTGCCACGGCTGCTGAAGATAAGAAAGGTTAGAATTGTCTCTATGAAGGGCTACTAGCTTGTTTAATTAAACCGAAATACACTTGACACTAAAAAGTCAATTCACCATACTGCGTATTTCATTGTTCATTAATGAATAGTCTATTCCGCTAATTATGTCCTAGTGTTCAGGCTTGACTTGCATATGTCTTACGCTAAAGCAAACCATTTCTTTTCAAACCAGTTCTTTGTCCATTCTGTGGCTATTTTCCTCGAATAAAATAATTGTAGTATCACGTTAACCTTTTTGTTCACGTATTAGTGATTTTTTAAAAGTTCTATGAACTCAATTCAATTGTCTGAGATTGCTAAAGAGTACTTTTATTGCCAATGTTCATAAATCTATATATATATTTAGCTCTAATGCTTCCGAACAGTGACAACAAGAAAACACGAGAAATCTGGCTGTCAAAAACGGCAAAGAGGACGGCTAATGTGTGTTGGGGCGTATACTGTTACCTATCAACTCCTGTCTCTATTTTTGCAGGTCCAATCACCAAACGGAAATGAATCATTTACGTTCTTGTGATCTCAATTACTCATCTTGGAAGAGAATCAATGACACTGTTCTTGATACTGGATTTCACAGCAGCATACTGAGCTCCGGAACTGATGGTCAGTGTCGATACCATTTGAACACTAATACTCTGAGACATGCAGAACACGCTGCTGTACAATCTTTCATGGAACGTTTTCAAGGAACTGTATATAAAGTGAAATAGTGTTTTTTTCACCTAAGGTTATGTTAGGTTAGTTTAGTACAGCTTTACACTGTTCTGGATCCCAGTTTAACAAACTTGTAATATGGAACATAGAACATAAGTAATAAGGAATAGACGGTTTCGGTTAATATGTGTTTACATCAATATCTTTGCTGCCACCCTATTCAGATCATGCGATAATTCATTTGGGAGGTTACAATTGTCCTGTTCGTACAAATCACCCTGCACTCAGTTGCGCTTGACAAATTGCACAATTACAACCTCCCAAATGAATCATCACGTAGTCTGAATTGGGTAGCGACACAGGGATGCAAACACGTTAGCCGAATCCGTCTATTGGGGTTGACACATTATGCTCCTAGAATCGAAAATTATGGTCTTTGGCATTGCTCTTAAAATGAACTATTATGCTCCAAATTATGCTCGACTGTTGCTATTATGGTCGTAATTATGCCTTAAAAAAAATTCCCTGACCCCTATAAAGCGCGAAAATAAAAGCCATTTTTATAATAAAATTTACAGGTAGGCCTTAGGACCCTGGCATAATGAGAGTAACCAGGCCTAAAGAGCTGAGCCCGCTTGAGGATGCACTGGGAACAACCCTGCAGTCCCCTACAGTACTCACTAGAATAAACGGAAACCACATAGAACATTAAAATAGCTTGAAATTTTGTAGTTTTTACTAATAAATGGACGATAGCAGCTCTAAAAAAAGAAGTAACTGTTATGTCGCAAAATGGCTCCATTATGCCGGCAAAACAGCACTATTATGTCGGCATTATGCTCGATGCTCCACCTGTAGCATTATGCCCGAAATTATGCTGGCATAATGTGTCAACCTCTATTAATTATACTAATAACGAACACATTATCTGGTCCAGGAACATCAAAATTGATTTTCACAAGAACTGACATTGAAACTCAATACTATGAAATGTTCTCACGAGACACAGTAGCAATATAATTTGTGGTGATGAAATCATTGTACTGAGGCAGCTGCATGTCTGAAGAAGCCAGAAACATTTTGATTTTGGGCGTGGGAGGCTCGCCGGCGTGTCCTCATAGCTACCATTCAACCTGTTACTAAGAATGACATCGACATGACATTTCATTATTTTTTGTCAGAAATACTAGACAATTTTCTGCCATTTTTTTAAACTTCTTCTTCGTGAATTAAATTTGTAAATAGCAATTTTAAATGTCGAAATAGTAGTGGAACAATAGGTGTTATTTCCAAAAAGCAGTCGATTGTTTCATTTGGGCTGCAATACCTTTCTCTTTTTATTCAATTTGTGGCGCAAAAAAAACGCGTTGAACATAAATTGGCCAAGAATAGGACCCGGCCGAGAACTGGGTGACATACTGTATTGCATGCATAATAAAGTATGACATGTTACTGACAGTTTGCACACAGCTTCGATATTTGGCTTTTGCTTAAAATTTCAGCGAATGAAGGACTCTGCAGTCATGGTTAGTTTAATAGTTATTTCAGCCTTGCGCAATAAAGAACAAAGGTTTTACCCACGGCTTGGACGCGGCCGGCACAAGAATATTACCTTAGCAACCGTTTCTGTTCCTTTGCACATGCCCCGTATCCAGTCACCGCTATGTTGTTCACCATAAGGGCTCAAAAGGTAGCCGACTCCCCACACAGCGGTCAAACGTCGCGCTCGTGCGAAGTTCCCGCCAAAACTGCTTAATACAAAGTCGGAAGTGGCGTTGGATTTTGCGTTTGACCGCTGTGAAGCTTCTCCCCCTCTTGCACCACACGAGCTAATGATTTATCCATTCTTGATTCCAGAGCTCTTTCGCGCATGTGCGCTGTTGGGCCAAAAGCCGGCCGGAGGCTCTGGGATCGGGAATGTGATTTATCTCCCAACAGGATCTTTCACAAGTGATTGCCATCATCTTGTGTAGTTTGGTTTGTAACTAAGTTCCAATACGAATGTCGAATTCTCAAAAGAACAGTTCTTGACTTGCTCGTAATAACAGTGGCATGTTTAGGTTCTTTATACTGGCAAAGTCTTGTAAAAATAGATATTGCTTTTTACAGCTTATTGCAGGTAGACGATTTTACTATTATTAGAGTTACAGGCAATAAAGTTTATTAATGAGATTAATCACCGTTTTCTACCATTGGTTACTCCACCGAAACTTACCACACTTTAGCACTCGAGGTAATTTTCACATTTTACTTCACAATGTTAGAAATAAATCAACTGGTTGTAACTTTCTACTTTTTCATTTTTTTTTATTGAGTGTACATTTTGTACAAAGAACACAGGCATAATATGAAAAAAAAGAAGCCATAAAAAATATTACTTTTCACTTTATTTTCATGTTATAATAATTAAGAAAAATGTCACTGACGGACCTATTTCAATAACGAAAAGGTTTGCAAAATGTTGTTTCTATCTGCAATTGTCATCCTCCTTTGCGTGTGTCAGTAAGTAGTCAACACTTTTTTACACAAATGAACAAAACGTTCCTTTCTAATCAGTCTCCATTGATACAGACAATAAAACTCTGGTGGTCATATTGATTTCTCATCTCCAATAGCTTGTGAACAGAGACAGATTTTTGCTCGGTTGTTTCCACCTGCATTTGCAGGTTAGTCCCAGAGTCACAATCCATTTGGGCAGCACCGGTAACCTCTGGCACAATCTGATTTTTAGCATTTGCAGGGAATCCACTTTAGATTCTGAGCCAATCAGATTTGAACCTGCAAAGCATCGGCTCTCAAACTGGAATAGCCGACCTGTCATAATTCCTGGCACCGATCAAAAGAATCCTGGTCTCTGTGTATGATTATGAC
Organism: Meandrina meandrites; assembly: GCA_963693305.1. Lineage (NCBI taxonomy): Eukaryota > Metazoa > Cnidaria > Anthozoa > Scleractinia > Meandrinidae > Meandrina > Meandrina meandrites. The sequence continues at coordinate 29,006,993 of OY855907.1, read as the reverse complement.
ATGGTAAATCCTGGCCTGTTGATCACATTTTAATTCTCCTTACTGAATGTCTCATGTCTTCTTAAAATGTTACTTGTGAGAATCCAGTGGTTCATCAAGACATGTGCATGCCTAGTTAATTGATTTGTTTATTCTTATCACCTGCCTGCTTGCCAATGCATTGATAATGTAAAGAGAATTTAGATGTTTATCACTGAAGGGTCAATTTTCCTCAGAGTCCCCAGAAGGGTAAAGGAAATGGGGGAGATGCAGAATTACTCAGAGAAGGTCTGCTGAAAAAGAGCTAGCATCAGGGTGAGGCCCGAAAGGTGGCACAGGACCGTTTCAACTGGCGGAATACTGTTGGGGCCTTATGCATTGCTTGGCACTGAAAGAACTGATAAATGATGATGATGATTTCCTCATAGTTGAATACAATTGGCCCTGACAGCACAGTTCTTGGCACAGCACAGGTTAATTGCCCACTTTAAAGTGATAAGCCCCATCTGAGCAGGGTGTGTCCCTTGTGTGGTCTTAAGTGCTCCATAACACAGCAGTGCGCTGCTGTACATCAGTGCCAACAAGCAGATAGCCTTCAATAAGAATATCTAAAATTAACTTCTTTCCTTGGATTTGAGGGTTCGCTTTACAGTGTGAAAGAGTGCGTCTTGAAGAACTGGATAGGTTCGTGCACAACCTTCCATGCAACATCTTACAGCCTGCAAGAAAGAGAAAAAAATCAATATTAGATTATAACAACAAGAGAAACTTTGGCTTGCGTTACCAAAGTATTTATCATTCTCTCAAACTTCAAATTCTGCTTCTATACCAAAATGTTTCAAAAGATACCCATTCAAGTAACAAAACAAGAGGCATTACTTGAATGTGAGCGACTGGGGACGACGAGGCTGGGCCTTCAGGTGAAAGCCTAAACATTACAATTGACTTTATCAAAGAATGTATTTGCCTTAAGGACCAAGCTGAAATTAGCAAAAAGACAACTACAAACAATAAACTTCTCTGAGGCTATTTTCACGAGGAAAATGATAAACAACAGAAACTGGTTTCTGTTCAGTGGCGGATCACAGGGGGAGGGTCCGTGGGGTCCGGACCCCTCCTATCTTATCAGACCTGATGCTTGTTTGAGACTAAAATTCTTACATCGATGGCATCGTATATCACTTTTTAACTGGCTATTTTTTTTAATGAAACACTCATTGCATTTTGCTGCTAAACTAAATTCCGGGGATATTAAAAAATGTAATTGTTTTTCGGTATCCTCCGTTGATCTGTTCACCTCTGCTCGCAAAGTAGTATTTCATGCACCAACGGTGACCAGCGTTCACAGATTGAGATTGGAAATCTGTACAATCTTTGTTACCAAGCGCAAGAGAAACATGTTCCAAGGGTGCATCTTTCACTAGTAGAATTCACTTACATGGTAAGGTGACCAAGAATTATAACGTACAACTGCGACTGGTCGGGGTGGTGGGTGGAAAAAGAATTAATCCCCCCCCCCCAAAAAAAAAAGTTCAACAGTCCTTTCTGAACCAAAGTTTGGACCCCGCCAATCAAAAATTCCTGGATCCGCCCCTGTGCTGATCATAAATTAGCTTAATGCTTGCATGACAGGTCCAAATAGTAAAAAATTGTTTTGGCCAGTGAAATCAAAGCTGACACTAGTCACTGGAATAGTAAGCTAAAAAGTGTAGTCTCAAAACCCTGCATTAGCTTAAAAGGGAGCTGGGAAACAGACCGTTACTGTATCCATTTGTGAGATAACAGCTCTGTTTTGAACAGTGTATCGGGCAAACATGTGTACATAATTAATTAACTTAGTAAATAAATAAATAAATTTTTAGCTTTGCCTTATATTTCGTACCTTGACTGACTGGTCATGGGCCAGTTCGCCATCCTGAAACAAACCAGACACAACATTCATTGTGGGAAGGAACGCAACAGTAATTTTACCATCAACTACTGATGATGAGCTCTGGTAAAGTAATATTAATTTTGATGGAATGAAATTTATTATATGGCTACAATAGTACGCGCGCTCTGATTGGCTGGTGAGTGGGCAAGATTTTCTTGTAATGACTGGGCATTATGAAAATTTTTCTTGCTTAGCTTTTTATAACTTTTTAAGGGTCAAACACTTGTAAACACAGGTCAGTTTGTTTTGTGAAAATTGAAGTGGTTAAATTTACCCTAGATCTTGGCATAATGAAGACAAAAATTGCCTCATTGTCAAAGAAACCGTTTCTTCTGGTTTCGATCGCATGACCTCAAATGGCCTCTTGCACACGCAAGCGGATATTGAAAAACGTTTCCCTTTTTTCAGCGCTAAAAAGGCCATATAATAAATAACTTATTAACCTCGTCCATTCGGTCATTACAGGGAAATCTCAGACGTCGGCCTTGATGTATTGACCTCGCTATCGCTCGGTCAATACATCAAGGCCTCGGTCTGAGATTTCCCTGTAATGACCTCACTCTTGGTTAATAAGTGGTATATAATGTTATGTATTACTGGTGGCATTTACCGGTATAAAATAAGATAATAATTATTCTTCTCTCCACACAATCCAGGTAAACCAAATGATAAAAACAATCTGATTCAATTTCATACTTCAGCTAGCACATTTAGTAGAAGGAAATGGATATTCATAATGTACGTATATACCTCTTAAAATGTTTGATCCATCATAGATGTGTTACCTTTCTGAACCTAAGATATTTAAAACAAAAGCATCAATTGTCTTCACAGTTATTGTCATTTTGTCTCTATACACTGTGTATCTCCATTGTTGTACCTCATTATGATCGCCGAGTTAAGTTGCATTAATCTAGCTGTTAGAAAAACCATCTCCGTCCCTTCTCCCATCCCTCCCCTTCTCTTTTCCTTCCTTACTTTTCAGGGGTTACAAATTAAGGGGGCTGTTCAAGGTCGAGCATCATTCTATTACCAGCTGATTTCATTCCCTAGCAGTGAAAACTGGCAAACGACTGACTGCTGAGTTCTCTTACCAACGAGCAGGAAGAGACAAGGTCGTACATTTTAATTTCTATTCCAGCTTCTCCCAAGGCCAGCGAAGCACAAATTATCCCTGCAGAGAGGGCTGGCAAACAGCAAGCAAATGAACCATTATTAGACTTAACAAGTGAGGCCCGTGTTCCAGATCATGGAACCGAGAGACTTAGAGATTAACTTTAAGAACAAGGAAAGAAACAGCACAATACCCAATGGCAGATCTGAAGTTTGATCATTAACTGAGTACACCCAACTGGGACAGCAGTATTAGTTGTGTAACTTGTGAACAGTCTCTGTCAGTAACATCTTTTATCACTTTCATATACAGCTGCAGTTCATATATGAATCATGAATCATTTCCTTTTCATTACATCATAGTCTCAGTAACAGGGAACAGGCAAAAGAGGGCCAAGCACGGAATGAGAGAATGTACTTGTCTCACTCCAGTCATCAATGCAATATATTTGGTGTCTTACCATTTCCATCATTCTCTAAAACTGTGACATAGATGTCGACTTGGGCCTTAGGAAACTTCTCCTGTCAAGTAAAGAAGATGGGTAAGGTAGCGAATCCGATCCAAGCATCAAACCGACATGTCGGCCAACACACTATGTGTGTCTGCCAATGTGTCGGTTGGAGTGGACATGTTATCTTTACCAAGCTTAGTACATGTTAAATAAGTGAATAAAATTTATTCCACTTGTATATGTAAAGCAGTCAACTTACCAGGCAAACTGCTGGCTGCAAGGCTTGGACAACAAAAGATGAAAACTCTTTCTCTTGTTAGCCTTTTTGAAGTGAAATTTAGGGAGGAAATGAGAGAGGGCCTAGGAACAAGGCTGCTTTAATCATTCAGTTATATGCTTGCCTTATTTAACTCAGTATTCTGAGATAAATTGATCCAAAGGAGGAAATGAAAACAGGAGCCAATAAAATGCAAATTATTACACCTTACAGTGTATGACTCATGTAAACAAAGCCAGTTAAGTGTTAAAATGTGACTTTGGAATTGATTTCTGGCCTCTTTTTACTTTTTTTTCCTTTGCTTCTTTGGTTTTAAATAGAAGTTTTTTTGTATCGTCTTTTCTTTAATTGATTCCATTTTGGACGATTTCCGTCAATTGATTGGCCGCGCCAACCGTAGTTTTGTGCGTGACTTCAGACAGACATCAAAGACAACAACGCTTTGAATATATTATAAACTTGGCGGCTTTCAAAAAACACACATTGATCAACAGCTTGTGTATAAAAATGAATCCTCATTCCTATCCCTTTTATCTATCTCTTAGAAAACCTACAATTGTATACAAGCAGCCAAACGGAAGAGTTTCAATTCATAAAAAATAATGATCTGGGCATTCAAAAACAAAAGTTCACAACTCTGTTCGCTCAAGGTAGCCTAGGCAATTGTGTTATTGTCCCAGCCTTCTGAAGTCGCTTCCACCTGCTTCCTGTTCTTCTTCCAAAATATCTCACCACTTTGGAAATGAATGAAACCGAGACTGTTTGACAAGTCATCAGCAACTATAAAAGTAATACCCTTGAGAATAAAAATTTCTGTCTACAAAGCATGGACAGAATCTGTCTGGGCAGATCATGCAGAGGGAACTATAAAATGATGTCATTGGGGAAATTTGGGACAGGATCACCTTTTCTGCAACTGGTAAGAGCAAAAACATTTATTAATAATTAGCCATAAAGCTTCCAGGCCCAGTGCTAAGCTCTTTCAGTGTCTGGTGTTATGAATTATGAATAAGCTTGTAAGTAGTGTGAAATGATAAATATGAGATTTTGTGAGATGACAAGGCTGACATCTTTTCTGCAAACTTGAGACTTTCTTAACCTCCAAGAGTCCAAGAAAGCATCCCAGAGAAATGCAAGACAATGAGACCCTGAAATTTGGCTAAAACTCTGCATTTCTCCGCCTCCAATTAAATCACATATGCTGCCCTGAAGTTCATTACTGCTGGTCAGATGCAAGCTTTTAATCGTATTAACTAATTGTTAGCGCTGAACAGCAACAGTTGTACATGTATTAAGCTTATACTTTTGTAAAATCAACTTACACATTGGACGAAGTTCGTCCACTTTCCGGCCCGGGTTTCCGGCCATCGATTCGCAACCCTTCGCTACTTATCTAAAAAATAAACAAATTGAAATTACTGTACAAACTACCGAAATTATATTTACAAAAATACATTCCTGTAATTACCAGAGGTTTGTTGGAACCATTTTTCTCCTCCAAAAACAACTGGTTGCGTTTCTTCAGGACCAGCAGTTCTTCTGTTATCAAATGGATTCGGAAAGTAAAGTGTCAATATGTGCCAGGCGTTCGCATTCTTCAGGCGGAAAACTGCGCCAAGTGAAAGTCTTATAGTTTGAGTAGGGTGGGGAGGGATAGAATTCTGAGAAAGTACGATTTTTGAGACAGACGTAACGCACGCTTTGATGATGCTAGATAAAAGAATAGGGGAGTAAAATAAAACGAATTTATTATAATGGCATAATATTTCGAAATTTGTGGGCAAATCCCATAGGCGTACGGGCAATTTTTTTACCAGGGGGGCGGTGAACCATTTGCCCAAAAAATTCTCGCAAGTTGCCCAAATTTTTACGAAAAAGTCGAAAAGAAACGAGGGTCATATACGATGCTCTAACATAGGCCTACTTATGAAGCGAAAATATTCTTACAAATGAATCTATCATATGAGCTCATAAAACACGTTAAAAGAAATAGCTGTGTAGGCCATTTCGACGGCCAAAGATATCAATGATACCATCCATGTCATTGTTGACTACAGAGTTGGCATTATGCCCTTTCAATGTTAATACGTGCGATGAACATTACTGACACGTTGTTGCCTCATGGTGCTGCGCAGGTAAGTTTTCAATCTGCACAACGCACTGAATGATCGTTCTGCTGAACACGATGTAGCAGGTATCACTGCAAGGATATGTACCCAGTGGGGTTACTCAGGATTTCAAGTGACGGGGATGATAGAAGGATTTTTTTGGGTTTGAAATTTTCGATTCCGGGATTTTTTTGGGTAGGAAAATTTGGCAAGTATTTTTTTGGTGGCTTGATTTAAGTAGGGATTTTTTGGGCATTACTGACCTAGGCAAAGTGTTCTTGGATGTCTCTAGTGTTGTTAAACCAGATAAAGGAGAGATTATTCAGATGATATAATGAATAAACAAACACAAACATTCAATTTATAATGATTTTAATGTTTAAAATTTTAAGGGCCAGAAATTCGGCATGGGATTTTTTAGGGGTTTAGTTTTGGTCCAGGGATTTTTTTGGGTTTTGTTGGAAGCCCTAGGGATTTTTTTAGGTCTTGATATTTGCTCCCATTCGATCATCCGCGTCACTTGAAACCCCGGGTACCCCCCTGGGGATATGTACTACATTAATAACCAGAAACTCATCACCTGCTGCTGGGCAACCACTGTCTCGTGTGAATTTAACTGGCTTTACCACGCCGACTTCAGGTAAAAATAGAAAATATCTATCTCTTCAAAAAACAAAAACATGGAAACTTCTTTTAAAACTGGCTTTGCCCAAATTTCTTTTGCTGCCCAAAAAATCTGAGTTGCCCAAAATTTGGGGGGGGCTGCAGCCCCCCCAGCCCCCCCGGCCCGTACGCCTATGGCAAATCCTTTCAAATGGGAAAAAGCGAGACGCTCCCTTCAGTGCCTCCCTCTTGCTCTGGAATAGTTATAGCTACAGGGGTGGGATTGGGAAAAAATGTCACTCATGAAATCGAGATCGGGAGCGAAAATATTCCACCCATCGGGGAAGCAAGCCTCAGCCATGAAAGGCGAATTTCTTGAGAAACATGGCATTGGATGAAGGAACTGTAACTCATTGGATGGAAAAGGAAGGTAAAGTGTTCAGAGTTTTTAAAACGTCGATTCGTTGTCGTGTGTGCTGTTTCGCTTACTAGCCTGTCGGCAGCCGCGCGCTTTCCTCAACTTCCGCTTGCATGTACAGTGCATTCTGTTGCCCCAGAAACTTCAAATTATGGGTTTCTGGTTCCCCTCAATAGTAAAATAATACAGATGAAGTGTACAATACGCGTTGCTTTGGGAAGAGTGAAACCTAGCGCGATGATACAGTGTTTGTGGAATGAAACTTCCCTACTTTGAAAAGTTAATCCGCAAACTGTTCATGATTCGATAGAGATTTTACTGATCAAATGATGGGAAGACTGCAATGCAGTCCTCGTTCTTTTCGATACATTTCTCGAACGCTCTCAACTGCAAAACAAATTCTTTTTTGCCTCGTATCAGTCGTCTTCAAGTCGCTTGACACGAGATATGTGTTGTGTGTGGGTCAGCTGCATTCTGGTCACGTCCTTGCAAGACTGTAAATTACAAATGTTTATTCGGTCGGTACAAAATGCAGAATGCAGACTCCAGACTAGGTACAAAATGCAGCCCATATACAAAAACTGTTTTTTTGTCTAATACGTGAAAACATTACATTTTACTGTATAACTTCCTTTTGTCACATAATCGTAAATATTATTAAACAAACTTGCGCGACGCCCATATTTAGCTCTTATTAATCGAGCAGGAGGTCTGTAGGGGAGAATCTTGACCGAGGTCGTAAGTACAGACCGAACGCAGTGAGGTCTGTACTCACGACCGAGGTTTGTTTGCTTGTTCTTGTTAACTTCTTTCACGTCAAGCTTTTGGTTCTTCCATTGATTATTTTTTTAGCAGAAACATATCAACGTTTTTGCATTTTTGTTTGTAAACTTCGCAACGTAAGTGCAACCGATCTAGATGCCAGTCTAGCTGGGAAAATCTAGACCGCAGTCAATATCAATTTTAGCCAATCAAATTCGCCAGACCTTGTGAGACACGGCCATATAATAAATGGTCAGAATGCCATTGTTATCCGTCATCCGTACATAACAGATACAAGGCGCTGCACAGCCACAGTTTTTCTCGCTACAAAAAGCGTTTTGTTGACAATTTGTTGTCATGAATAATAAACAGTTATCCTGCTCAATCTTGCGGAATATCATCTGATTTTAGCCGACAAGGCCATAGGCCTCATCAGCTAAGTATCAGGTGATATTCCGCATGATTTTGCAAGATAATTGTTAATTAATCGTCTGCGAAGTCATTTTCCATGAAAATTCTCAGTATTGGGAATATAATAATAAAGAATTTTTTCGTTTGTCTTCACGAAGTAGTCACGTGTGATGGAGATCGCGACGTTTCGACTGCACACTGCTAGTCTTCATCAGGCGATAAGGTTGACTGGTTATGCGTAAACTTATAAAGCACGCTGCTGCGCTGTGATTGGTTGGTTTTTAACAGCTGTGATTGGCGCATTTCGATCCTCGCTGTTCCGATGCTCTGTTGTTCCCTCGGCGGTCCGCTGTCGTACAGTTCTCCTGTTGTTGTGTTTTTTGATCGTGGTCATCCATGCTTCAGGAATTTCAATTCCACTATCCCTGTTGATGTTATTAGGGTGAAGTCTTATGTGAATTGCCTCTTTGACCCTGCGTTTGTACCAGTGTGGGTCACGATCAATAAACTTTACCTCATTCCAAAGCGGGTAGTGTCCGGTGTTGTTGGTGTGTTCTGCAACGGCGGAGGTCTGGGTACGGGCGAATCGGATGTCCCGGTCGTGTTCTTTGATCCTGTCTTGCATAGGTCTTCCAGTCTCACCGATGTAAACTTTGCCGCACTCACAGGGAATCCTGTAAACAACGCCATCCTGCTTAGTCGAATCAACAGTGTCTTTCGGCCGTACTAGGTGTGATCGTAGTGTAGTTTCCTACTTGAAAACAGCGCGCACGTCTTGTTGTTGTAGGCAGCGGCGAAGTTGCTCAGAAAGACCTTTGACGTAAGGTAAAACCGTAGTGGATTTAAACTCGGTGGCGGGTTCGGCATTGGTGTTTGGTTTCCTGGTCTTGGTGATCTTCTGCAAGAAAGAAAAAAGATAACCATTAGATACAAGAACAGATGACAGATGTTTTTTCTCCCTCGAAATAACAGACGGTTTTGTTACGAGGCGTTTAGCACGCTCGTAAAGACACTTAACAATACCACGTTTAACTGATTGAGGGTGATGTGAATCATACGCTAAGTATTGATCAGTGTGCGTAGGCTTCCTGTATACGCTGGTGGTGAGGCGGCCATCTGGTTCTCTCGAAACTGCGGTGTCAAGGAAGGCGAGTTTGCTGTCACTCTCTGTTTCCATGGTGAAGCGGATGGAAGGCTGCTGGTTGTTGAGATGTTGTAAGAAGCTATCAACGTTTTCGCGATCCAAGATGGCGAAGGCGTCGTCTACGTAGCGTTTCCATATTTTAGGCTTGTGGGATGATGAAGCTATTGCCTGCTCCTCAAAGCTCTCCATGTAGAGGTTAGCAATAACAGCGGAAACCGGGCTTCCCATGGCTGCGCCTTCCCGTTGTTCGTAAATTGATCCGTTATACTGGAAGTATGTGGATCTCAAAACGAAGTTCAGAAGGTCCGCGATCTGAGCTGGTGTTAGTGTTGTGCGGTCGGCAAGGCTGGGGTCCTTCTCTAGTTCCCGTAGCGTGGCTTGTACAGCGTCGTCGATTGGAACGTTGGTAAACAGCGACTCCACGTCAAAAGACACCATGATCTCGTTGTCTAGGATCATCTCACTGTTGATAGAGGACACGAAATGGGCTGAATTCCTCACCGTGAAATCCGAGTTACCTGTTAAAGGAGACAAGATGTTAGCTAAGTAGGCGGATAAATCATATGCAAAGGTGTTAACACATGATACAATAGGTCTTAAAGGTATGTCGGCCTTGTGGAGTTTGGGTAAACCGTAAATTCTTGGCGGCTGTTTGTGTCGAGGTCTGATCTTGTTGTAAACGGCCTCTGTTAGATCTCCGTTTCGTTTCAGGGTAAGCAGCTTCTCGGACAGCTTTCGGGTCAAACGGTCTGTCGGGTCTTTGTTCAGGAGCTGGTACGGTCCGTTCTCGATCAGGGTAGACGTCTTAGTGCGGTAGGTATCAGTATCCATGACTACGCTTGCACGCCCTTTGTCTGCTGGGAGAACCATGAAGGATTCATCCTCCTTTAGGCTTTTGAGCGCGTCTCGCATTCATGGTTCTCCCAGCAGACAAAGGGCGTGCAAGCGTAGTCATGGATACTGATACCTACCGCACTAAGACGTCTACCCTGATCGAGAACGGACCGTACCAGCTCCTGAACAAAGACCCGACAGACCGTTTGACCCGAAAGCTGTCCGAGAAGCTGCTTACCCTGAAACGAAACGGAGATCTAACAGAGGCCGTTTACAACAAGATCAGACCTCGACACAAACAGCCGCCAAGAATTTACGGTTTACCCAAACTCCACAAGGCCGACATACCTTTAAGACCTATTGTATCATGTGTTAACACCTTTGCATATGATTTATCCGCCTACTTAGCTAACATCTTGTCTCCTTTAACAGGTAACTCGGATTTCACGGTGAGGAATTCAGCCCATTTCGTGTCCTCTATCAACAGTGAGATGATCCTAGACAACGAGATCATGGTGTCTTTTGACGTGGAGTCGCTGTTTACCAACGTTCCAATCGACGACGCTGTACAAGCCACGCTACGGGAACTAGAGAAGGACCCCAGCCTTGCCGACCGCACAACACTAACACCAGCTCAGATCGCGGACCTTCTGAACTTCGTTTTGAGATCCACATACTTCCAGTATAACGGATCAATTTACGAACAACGGGAAGGCGCAGCCATGGGAAGCCCGGTTTCCGCTGTTATTGCTAACCTCTACATGGAGAGCTTTGAGGAGCAGGCAATAGCTTCATCATCCCACAAGCCTAAAATATGGAAACGCTACGTAGACGACGCCTTCGCCATCTTGGATCGCGAAAACGTTGATAGCTTCTTACAACATCTCAACAACCAGCAGCCTTCCATCCGCTTCACCATGGAAACAGAGAGTGACAGCAAACTCGCCTTCCTTGACACCGCAGTTTCGAGAGAACCAGATGGCCGCCTCACCACCAGCGTATACAGGAAGCCTACGCACACTGATCAATACTTAGCGTATGATTCACATCACCCTCAATCAGTTAAACGTGGTATTGTTAAGTGTCTTTACGAGCGTGCTAAACGCCTCGTAACAAAACCGTCTGTTATTTCGAGGGAGAAAAAACATCTGTCATCTGTTCTTGTATCTAATGGTTATCTTTTTTCTTTCTTGCAGAAGATCACCAAGACCAGGAAACCAAACACCAATGCCGAACCCGCCACCGAGTTTAAATCCACTACGGTTTTACCTTACGTCAAAGGTCTTTCTGAGCAACTTCGCCGCTGCCTACAACAACAAGACGTGCGCGCTGTTTTCAAGTAGGAAACTACACTACGATCACACCTAGTACGGCCGAAAGACGCTGTTGATTCGACTAAGCAGGATGGCGTTGTTTACAGGATTCCCTGTGAGTGCGGCAAAGTTTACATCGGTGAGACTGGAAGACCTATGCAAGACAGGATCAAAGAACACGACCGGGACATCCGATTCGCCCGTACCCAGACCTCCGCCGTTGCAGAACACACCAACAACACCGGACACTACCCGCTTTGGAATGAGGTAAAGTTTATTGATCGTGACCCACACTGGTACAAACGCAGGGTCAAAGAGGCAATTCACATAAGACTTCACCCTAATAACATCAACAGGGATAGTGGAATTGAAATTCCTGAAGCATGGATGACCACGATCAAAAAACACAACAACAGGAGAACTGTACGACAGCGGACCGCCGAGGGAACAACAGAGCATCGGAACAGCGAGGATCGAAATGCACCAATCACAGCTGTTGAAAACCAACCAATCACAGCGCAGCAGCGTACTTTATAAGTTTACGCATAACCAGTCAACCTTATCGCCTGATGAAGACTAGCAGTGTGCAGTCGAAACGTCGCGATCTCCATCACACGTGACTACTTCGTGAAGACAAACGAAAAAATTCTTTATTATTGTACTCTACCACGATGAATAACCACAACATTTTTTACGATATTGGGAATATACTTTCTAAACAAAGTGTCAAGGGTAAATTTATTCACAAAGATGATTTCAAGCATTCATATTCCTCTCCATGACTTCCACTTTCGCAGTATTATAAAATACCAGCACTGCTAGAGCATGTGATGTAAACATTTCATGTTTGTCAGCGTTTTGCATGTCACGCGATTGTGAAAATAAACTGGTGATATATATTGAAATTTTATTGTGCGGTCACAACCATTTAAACTGTTCTCAACTGCGAAATGTCCGACATTCCTTCAAACTTGTAGAAGTTTAATAATCAATCATGACAATGTATTCACACTTCGAGAAAACAGACCATATTTTAAATATTGTGACCTCATGCTGGAAGTCGGAAGACTATGAAGGCTTTAAATCATGTTTAAGAACGAACTTATCCTTGGCAAGTTGCCATAAAAGTATATTTTAAGAAGGCGATTGTGTGACAAGAGGTACATGTAAGTTTTAAAATAAAATTTTATCCTGCATTTATACAAGAAAACAGTTTCTGTTCTCAATCTGCATTTTGTACGCGGTCTGCAGTCTGCGGTCTGCATTTTGTACTGACCGAATGACATTCCATGATGTCAGATGGTTGTGGGCTTGGAGGTTATTAACTCCACGGATTGACCTGGCTCAAACATTTTGTATATCGTGTTGTGAAGTTCAGGCTACAATTTAATGCAAATTTTATTGAGCAACAAAAACAGTTTAATATTTTTAGTGGATGAAAGAAGGTCCAAGGGTATGGGGTGAAAAGTAAAAAAATTCCTTTATAAAAGCCATTTGCTTTAACTTACCAATTAACAAAAGTGACTTGAGACAGGCCAAAGGGCCTTTGATTGCTCTTAGCTATAATGATAGCCCTGTGATCAACTGCTTCTTAATGGGTTACCTGACAAACAACCACAGATAAGCCGCACCTTTTTACCAAAAATCATCACTTGTAATTGGAAGTGTGGCCTGTCTGCGGGAACATTTAATAATAATAATAATAATAATAATAATAATAATAATAATAATAATAATAATAATAATTTTATTGAGCACTTTTCATACAAACTTGAATCTTAGGTGTATGTGGTTAAAAAATATATAGATACAAATTTTGTTTTCCTTAAGTTCTTCTCATGAAATAATGTCAGTGAAAATTTCAATAGCCTACCTACATAATAACACTCTAAGCTTCTATGTACACAAGTTAAAATATTACAAACTGAGGTGAACTATTTACAAAATGTAAACTTATTTACATATTTCTGTTCATAATAAATCTGATTTTCATTTATGTCTTTTGTCATGGACAAGTGCGCCCGCAATAAATATGGAGCCACCTTAACCAAGAAAGTTTCCATAAAAGCAAAAGGGCCAATTCACAGAAATTTACTATAATAATAATAATAATAATGATAATAATAATAATAATAATTTTTAAAAATAATTATAATAATCTTTATTGAGTACTTCTCATACAAACTTGAATCTTAGGTGTATCTGGTTGAAAAAAAATGCAAATTTTAATTTAAATAATAATATTATTGTTATTATTATTATTATTATTATTATTATTATTATTATTATTATTATTATTTGGAAAAGGTGCTGTAAATTTCTGTGAATTGGCCCTTTTGCTTTTATGGAAACCTTCTTGGTTAAGGTGGCTCCATATTTATTGCGGGCGCACTTGTCCATGACAAACTTTGCGTTATAACTTTTTAGGCTTTGACGCGATGGCGGTGAAACTTTGGGAAAATGTTCACCTATCATTCGGTAATAGTATATGAAATTCGATTTAACTGGATAAAAATATTTTTGATATTACTGGCATTTAATTGGACCCCACTTTTAGCAAAAAATCGAGTCTAGAAAAAAATTTTGCTGATAGATTTCGGCTAAACTTCTGAAATCAGCTGATATTGACTAAATACATATTATAGCCAAGTTTCAGAAAAATCGTCGGAACAGAATCGCTGAAATATTAAGGTCACCTAAATTCGACACTTAAATTCTATTGAAATGTTCTTTTCTTGGCGCCCTTTGCAAGAACAAGCTACGGACCTAAATTTCTGCAAGAAGCATCCCCAGTGCTTGCTAAATCAATGTGCCTCGCCGATTTGCGATAGTGACAACCGTTAAAAAGTATTTGCTTCCCCGGTAAACATTACAAAATGACCGAAAATCTTATCAAACCAACAAAGTCACATTTTTCATAAATTTTTCAAAATTACACCGCAGTTTTGTGTCAAACTCTTTCCAAACAAACTTCAGGATACTGCAATGTTATGATACTGCAATGCGCGCCCAGGAGGTGCAGCAGTTATATAATCTGCCATTGCAAATCTAAACAAAATTACTCGTCCACTTCGCCACTGCATTCAAGCTCAAAAACAAAGAATTTATTTCATCTGCGTATCCTTTAGAACAATTGCAATCGCTTGTTCAACTCTTATGTAACTTATTACATCTCATTGTTACGTTCATTGAGCGTACATCTTCCCTCCCCTCCTGGGTGCGCATATCAAATACACCCCCCTTGGAAAGGTGCGAATTCGTGCAATATATAACGCACGTGCTCATTTCGTATTCAGAACTACATAAACAAAACTGCTCGTCCGCTTGGCCAGAGAACAGTTGCGGAGCCGCTTGAAATCCCAACATAAATTCTCCAATTTACAGCATCGCACAGCACCAAAAATCGAAGCAAAAACATTGCAGTATCCTGAAGTTTGTTTGGAAGGAGTTTGACACTAAACTACGGTGTAATTTTGAAAAATTTATGAAAATGTAACTTTGTTGGCTTGAGAAGATTTTCGATCATTTCTTAATGTATATTGGGAAAGCAAATACTTTTTAACGGTTGTCATGATCGCAAATCGGCGAGGCTCATTGATTTACCAAGCATTGGGGATGCTTCTCGCAGAAATTTGGGTTCGTAGCTTGTTTTCACAACAGGCGCCAAGAAAAGAAGATTTCAATAGAATTCAAGTGTCGAATTTAGGTGACCTTAATATTTCAGCGATTCTGTTCCGACGATTTTTCAGAAACTTGACTATAATATGTATTTAGTCAATATAAGCTGATTTCAGAAGTTGAGCCAAAATCTATCAGAAAAATTTTTTTCTGGACTCGATTTTTTTGTAAAAAGTGGGGTCCAATTAATTGCCAGTAACATCAAAAATATTTTTAACCAGTTCAATCGATTTTCATATTACTATCGCTGAGTGGTAGATGAACAGTTTCCCAAAGTTTCACCGCCATCGCGTCAAAGCCTCAAAAGTTATAACCCAAAGTTTGTCATTGACAAGTGCGCCCGGAATAAATATGGAGCCACCGTAAGGGGTTGACCATTTAACATTTTTTTGGGGGAGGGGGGGGGGGGGGGGCGGGGGGGGGGGGGGTGTGGGTTAATTTAAAAAAAAAATTCCTGCAAGAACTTATCAGAGGGAAAAAATTGCATGCAGCACAACTGAAATCGAAAAAAATTTCTTGCACTGCTGCCAGCAAGAAAAAAATGTTGCAAAGCTATTTCATCATTCCAAAAGAATGACTCAGACAGGCCTGGACTACACAATCTGGAGTGCAGCACGCTTACCATCAGGCCACCGCCCCTCCCGCCGGTGCAATTCATGGCCAGAGCATTTTTAGGCTCGATTATCACCTGCTGTTTGGGAAATGAGCCTGTGCTCCTCCCCTTGAAAGATAAACAAAGATCCGTGACTCAAGAAAGTCAAGCACAGAGTATTTTTTAGCCTGCGAATACAGCCGCCTCTCATTCGCTCCCGCTACTACGTGCGTTTCGCACGCACTAGCGGGAGCGAATGAGAGGCGGCTGTATTCGCAGGCTAAGCATTTTTTAATGACCAAAAATGTTTTGTTGATGACAAGTTGAAAAGCAGTATAACCACCTGTGTTGGGAGTTGAAACAATTGTTAGGCAAGTATGTTGTGGTTCAATTTTATCCTGGGTTCAAATTTTATTTTCCTTTGTTTTAACCCCATTATCATTACAGTATCCCAAAACAAAGAAAAATAAAATTTGAACCAATGATAAAATTAAACCACAACATGTACACAGGTGTTAATAAATGTCTCGTTGTTATTGCTGTTACCCTAGTGCCAGGGTAACCCTAGGTGCCGGGGTACCTTGCCAACGCTCTGCTAGAAAAAAATGGCCTAGCCGCCCAAACTTTTTAGTGGTTTCCAGACCCTTTAAATGTTGTTGGCCTTTCAATCTCGTTAGCAGCTGTTTGTTACTATGTTACAAGGTAATATAATCTTGTGTAAATGGGCTAAGGTAACCCTTCCTGTGAAATTTTCAATGCTTGTAACCCTGGGCTATCTTTAACCCTTCTGCTAGGGTTAGCCTACCTCCATGTAAACAGGACCCTAGAATATGGTAATCACACATCCAGACACACTCGGATCGCTCCGGTCAGTACCCGCGTACCATAACAAACAATACGCGGTGCCTCACGGTAATAAAGGTATTCAAGCAAGTTGGGTTTAACGAGAATGTAAAGACGACAAAACTTTTTCTAAAATTCGCAGGTACTGAGCGATTGAGACATCGTACTTTGGATTGAGATGGCAGCTGCTGCACCTTCACCCCTGGCCAGCTCTGTAGAGAAAACAAATGGAGCCAAGCTCAGCAGACTTCTTATTGATGGTGGAACAACGGTTCTAAGGAATGTTTTTGATACTTATCATCCTCCTGCAAACCTGGCTGCTGATCTGAATGCAAACTATCTTGCTCTGAAAAATCTCTTAAAGAAAAGAGTCTTGCGTGCAGCCCAATGGGACCAACTGTTCCCACCTGGTGGAGCCACACCAGACTCTAAAACATTTGAGATCACTCTTCTATTCCTCCTTCTGACTAACATTTGTGGTTTAACCCCTCCTCTCTCAGGCTGGCACGCTAAGCCACCCCCAAGTGACACCTCTCATGAGGCAAACCTTACCCGCATTAAGTTTTTCCGCAATGAGTTGTATGGTCATGTATCAACTACTGGTGTTGATTCCACAACTTTCTCTTCTCTGTGGCAAGAGATTAGTGATGTTCTTGTTGCTCTGGGGGTAGATCAGGCGCAAATTGGCAAACTTAAGGCGGAGCATGCTGGTGAAGAGGAATATCTCAACGTCTTGTGTAACTGGGCTAATAGCGAAGAGGATATAAAGCCACAACTGAAAGAGGTTCAGCAGACTGTCAACACTTTACTTCAGGTTCAAATAGAGGATGGTAAAGCACTTAAGTCGAAGATGAAAAGGGTGCAACGAGAGGTTTTAAAAGTCAGACAAGACTTGGACAGTAAGAGAGACAATAACAGAGCAGAGGAATTGCTCAACACTCTTGCAAAGTCCGAGTTCAAAGGAGACATTGAATTTCATGCTGAGCGATTTCAAGAAGGAACGCGCGAGTGGATTTTCAAAATAGTCAATGACTGGCTAGATGATAGAACTTCCCCACGCCGCGTGATGGTTATCAGCGGAAATGCAGGAATGGGAAAATCTGTGGTTTCTGCTGTTGTGTGCAAAAGAATGCAGGAAGCTGGTAGACTATCAGGGAGTCATTTTTGTCAACACAACAACGTGCGGTATCGAAATCCCCAGTTGATGCTTCAGTCTTTGGCCAGTCACCTAAGTCGAACGCTGCCAGAGTACAAGAAAGCTCTTCTTGGACAGCTGTCAAGAAATTTAGGCACGGAAATCAACAACATGGGAGTGGAGGAACTGTTTGCATTGCTTTTCAAAGAACCTTTAAGCACAATCTCTGACCCTGGCAGAAACATCCTAATGGTGATAGATGCCTTAGATGAAAGCGAATACAAAGGACGCAATGAACTCCTCGATGTAATCGCAAGCCACTTTTGCAAGCTTCCGCTGTGGATTCGGTTTCTTATGACTACAAGACCAGAAGTAAACATCGCTAACAGCCTTAAAGGATTACAACCCGTGCAGCTGGACTCGAGATGTGATGACAACAAAGACGACATTCGGCTGTTTTTCGAAAAGCGGCTAGGCCAAGTTATGTCAAACGAAGATCGAGATGTGCTCTTAAATAAACTGGCAGAAAAGTCTGAGGGAGTAATTTTATATGCTTACTTTTTAGTAGACTTTATTTAGAAGAACGTTCCTCTTCTAACGCAAAAATGTTTGGACAGCAGCCTTCCATTAGGGATTGCTTCCGTTTACCAGTCTTATTTCAAACGCCTTGAGAAGGAATTTCGTCAAGAATTGGATCTGGATGAAGACAAGTTTTTGAGTTTTCTTTCTGCTGTCACGGCTGCTAAAGAGCCTTTGCCACTTGGTTTTATTTCTAACATGTTCGGCTTCCGCACAATATCTTGTCATCGAAAGGTGAATAAGGTTATTTCCTGCATCTCAACTCTCCTGCCAGTTCGCAATGACCGCCTACACATCTTTCACAAGTCAGTCAAGGACTGGTTGACGGATGTGTCATGCTATGGGCAGCATACGTTTACAGTGGAACAGAAGGAAGGCTGTCAGGTTCTTTCCAAACTTTGTGAAACTGAGTTTGATGTAATGAAACGAAATGGCATCCATAGCACGCAGTTTAGTGACACTGAGAAATATGCTCTACACTACGGTGTGCGGCACATGCTGGAGATGATGTCTGGCCAGATGAATCCTCACAAGTTGAAGGAGCTTGTGGAGAACTACGTAACGGACCTGGAGCTCATGTTTGCAAAACAGTGTCTTGTTGATACTGCTGGTTCTAATGACATTCTAACTTTAACAAAGCAGGAATACTTTGAAGTCTTACCGACGAGTGTCCAACAAGCTGTAACCACCGCACTGTCATTGATGAGAAGACATAAACATGTGCTACGTCGTCAACCGCAACACTTCTTCCAAGCAATTTTGAACGAGGGAGGACACGAATTTGCGTCAAAAGTTTCGCAGATTCTACACAACAGGTATCCAGAGATGCCATACATTGAAATCTTGACCAAAATGGATAATTGCGCAAAGGGAAAAGTTCAAGCCCGATTTGAATGCGATAGCTTGGTGGCTTGTTTTGATGTGTCACCACAACTGGAGTACATGGTATGTGAATGTGTCAACAGAAGCATTCAGTTGTGGTCGCTCCAGACTGGCGACCGACTGTGGTCGCGTGAAGCATTGACAATGAAGCCGTATGGTTCTCCGACTCTGAAAGAACCCTGTGCTCTACGTGATACGTGGAATTTCTATAATCCTGAAGAAAATCGAGAAAGGGATTCGTCTTTATCATTTTACCGCTCTGTTGTTTTTCACCCTAATGGTAAAATGGTGTTGCCAGGAAGTCTTAGAGACGTCTACACCATTACCGGAGATCTGATTCATTTATTTCTTGCAAGTAACTGCCGTTTCACAATGTGTGCATTCTCTGTAGATAAAACTAAGATGTTGACTGATTGCCCCGACAATCCAGAGCACGCTGTCATGTGGAATATGTCAGATGGAGCAGAGATAGCCCGTTTTCAGAGGAAGGAGAAGTTGTCATCCTTTGCATTTTCTCCCGATGGAAAAATGGTGGCCATTTCAGATTGCTCTCAACGTACTGGCTTTTATAAAGTGGACAATTTGAATTGTGAATCACTTTGTGAGGCTGCTACACCATTGTGGATCTGTGGACTGTTGCGTTTTTCCCCCGATGGGCAGGGAATAGTTTGGGGCTACCTAAAGCAGGACTGGCGTGGGCCAATACATTTTACTGAAACGGAAGTTCCCTTTCCGAGTTCCCAGTTACAAGTCTTCACTCCTAATCCTGATTGTCAGGTCAGGAACACTTCTTGGTGGCCTTGGGAGTTGAAATCTTTCGAAGAAAAAAGATTTTTATTCCAAGGTGAATACTACAGACATGCCAGATTCTTTTCTGTGATTAGCAAGGAATCATTGTTAGTTGGTAGTCCTTTTTCATCTGAAGTATCCATGCAGAAATTTAAAGATAACCACGACGAAGAAGAATTTACCACGCATATGCAAGGACCCAGTGAAGTCGCCCTTTGTTTTAATGGAAAGTGTTGCTATGTTACTAAAGATTATTCAGTTGGCCCTCGTGTAGACTATGATGGAGACGATGATGATAACTTCGCAATGGTAACAGTTTACAATGAAGAGGAGATATTGCGTGGCGTAGAGTTTTCATGTCCGTTTTGTCTGTTACCAGTGAGAGAAGGTGTGCTTGTCTTTACAGGTGATGACAAGCTTGCGCTGTGGAATTTCGAATTGTCCAAATGTGTTCGAACTTTCTCAGAGGTGGATTGCACGGGGATGTTGTTTCTCGTATCTGATGACCTTGTTGGAAGCTTGGGAGACCGGCTTGAAAACGACTTCCAGAAAGTGAATATTTTGAGTATTTCAAGTGCCGAGATCGTTTTCACTACTTCAGTGCAGGGTGATGTCACTTGCATTTCATGTAGTGACAAATTTCAGTTCGTAGCATGTAGCAGAAAAACGGTGCCTAGTGATAATTTGGTGATTGTTGAAGTGGCAGTATGGAACAATGATCAACACTTATGGAAGAGAAGCGTTGTTATCGACAATGACCACATCCAACCGCGTGCACGGCTTGCCCGAAACAGTGATCTTGTAGTAACATGGGAATCTCTTGATCAGGGTTTTGGAGTACATATTTTGAATGCATCCACAGGTGCTACAATCCACAAGTTACTGACAGATCAAAACGATGTCATTGACTGTACGTTTCTCAGTGACGGAAATCATTTTGTCTGCTCCAGTGGTGATGAAGTTGTGCGAATGTACAATGTCAACTCCGGTGAGCTAATAAGCTTAGTAGACATTGAAACGTATCCATATCATCTGGCTGCAAGTTTTGACGAACCTTTATTTGCGGTTGCTCTTGAGAATATGGAGTACAGACTTTTTCGAGTGCACTTACCAGAAGTCCAAGAATGAGAAGAAGGGAGAAAAAGGTTAGCCGTACACTAGCTGTAATTTTTTTCTGCATATAACATAGTTTTTTTTATATATCACAAGTAAGACTAATCTCGGGAAAGTGTAGTCTCCTTCGCAGCCGTTGTTTGGGCTCGTCACGCAACGTTCCCTCCCCAAGGGAGGGAGCGTTGCGTGACGAGCCCAAACAACGGCTGCGAAGGAGACTAGGGAAAGTGATTCATTTGTCTATTTTATCGCATACCGAGGTTTTGGTGGGAACGCCCATGAATACATATCAAAGGATACCGATGCGAGTTTAACGGCTCCTTGACTCGTTTTACATATCACCTCTGTTCAATTGGTTGTACACAATGTCTCCTACTGTTAAAGGGAACCTCCACTCTTACAACAAGTTGACGCTGAGTTGTTTGAAATAATGCCAAAAGTCCAAATTTTCCAGGTCAAGGTACGGACCCGCGTGCTATTTCCTTATCTAATGGGGCCGGAAAAGCTGTGCGGCCCTACTAGAAAAGCGTACGGACCCGCGACTACCACGGGATGGAATTTGAAGCTATTTGAATTAGATCTTGTAAAAATGAGCGACAGTTAAGATTTTTCCGAAAATAAAAAATTCCCGACATGTTTACAATCTAGTGTAGTTTTCAAGCGCTGAAATTAAAAAAAAAAAACATGTTCAAACTCGGCAAATGATGAACAAGTGCATCAATTTATACAAGGACAACAACAGTAGAAGCCGTCAAAAAACAAATTCTCGCGGACATAAACTTATCACTATCTTGGGTTCGAAACAAACTGTAGACATGATAAACACTGAAGAAAAAATAGAAAAGCCAAATCAATTTCTCTTGCTGAATTTGAAAATCAAAGACGATGCGTTTACATGTATATGTTTACAACTGGCCTGACACAGTGTTCCACTAGTTCTCACGAAGCACTTTATGTGCTATCTGAAAGACAACCGTAAGGCAGAGTTCAACATTATCAAGGAACTAACAAATTCAAGGACTAAGCAGCAACGGCAGATGACGGCAAACGTTTGGGCTCCTCAGCGGTAGAAAAAACAACTTGAAGACTAAGGGAAACGAAGCGAAGCAAAATCCTCAACTGCCTGTACGATCCTGTTGCAAGGCATGCTATAGTTTCATAGATCAAGATCTAACATTAATGGCTTTAACATACAAAATCCTTCTTGGTAGAAAATTCATCAATCCTCTGGTTCAAACCAAGTGTGAATGTCGGCTCAAAGTAGACGTCGCTATGTTATTCAATTCAGTCTTTGCTGAGAAGAGTGCGACTAGGTGAAGTGTCGCAGCCCTTCATAAACGTTTCCTTTAAAATTTCTTCTTACTGTAGTCATGTAAGAGCAATTTGGCCGAATTGTAATGTCATTAAATTTGAAGCTAAACCCCGAAAATTTGGATGAGATTTTGACAATTTTAATGGGGCACTGTCACGGGGAGTTTTACGTTTTGGGGTGAAA
The DNA here is from genome assembly GCA_963693305.1 of Meandrina meandrites. Lineage (NCBI taxonomy): Eukaryota > Metazoa > Cnidaria > Anthozoa > Scleractinia > Meandrinidae > Meandrina > Meandrina meandrites. The sequence continues at coordinate 28,984,540 of OY855907.1, read as the reverse complement.
ATGTGTTAAAGATGAAATGAACCGCGTTTTCACGTACACTGACAGAATACTCCCAGAAAGTCAAGAGAAGGAAATCTATTGATTTTCTTAAAGGAAGAACAGAACAAACCATAGTCAGTTAGGGCTTTCTTTCCACGAACCTGAACCAGTATTTTGGGTCTCCTGTGATTATAATGTCTTTTAGTGGTGGTCATATGATAAAATGCTTATTGACTGAGTTTGGTCGCGCCGGGCGGGAAAATATTTGGCTCTAGGTTAGGACACACGGATAATTATAAAATTGACTAACTGCGCAGCGTCTTGTCCTGTGTGTTTTAAAATAAAATGTAAGTGTTTTGTGACACTAAAAAGTTTCGGTACAAATTTACCGACGTTTCGGCATTGTTGCCTACTTCAGGGTGAGCAAAAAAGCACTGTTTGTTATTTGCAGTGGTATGCAAATTGTAAGAAACTGTTCGCGCGCGCCAAGATGTGCCCGCGCAAGTGAAAACGATCAAAGAAAGGAGAAATGGCGGCTGATCCACACACAGGACGTTGGGCTCGGTCCGTAGGTCGTGACCTCAAGCCAAATATTCTCCCGTCTGGCCCCCCACTCAGTCAATAAGAACATAATGGCAACAATAAACGGAAAAGTTTGGGGCTTTAAATTTCCAGCGCGCGCCGCCATTTTGGATTTTATGGCGTGTAATGGTTGCCGCTATTGTTAGGAAGCAGATTTCTTTTTCTGTGAAACCATTACACGTCATAAAGTCGAAAATGTCGGCGCGCGAGAAATTTATTGTCACTTTTAAATTAAATTAACTACTAGGAGTAATCGTAGATGATGTAGTGCGTTCGATATGCTCGCCATTGATGAAAACGTGCTACTTGTAACATGCCTACTTGTAACATGTTATTTTCCCCATGCAGGAGACACTTTGACCGAACATCTTCGGTCTTCATCAGTTTCAAATGTCATAAAGGCCGTAACGTAACAAAGCTATTGTTGCGCAAGACCGAATCACGCAAAAGACTTGCGAATTGATGGTATGTCGATACACTCATTGCCCGCGTTGGGTCTCGCCTAGAGTGCCAAGCCTCAAGGAAAGTCTCTTGTGGTAATCCCTGTCGACAATGGTTGCATGATCGAAATACATGTAAGGTGCCACCGACGCCACTCGAGTGACATCGTCAAGCTGAGGCCAATAACGAAAGCGAGGCAAATTGCAGAAGAAACGAAATCTCGATTTTTCTTAGCTACACAAGATTAGGGTTGCGTTCTCCTATCGTCGAACGCAATTAAATTGTTACTAGTAAATGCTATTTCTTATTTGACTTGTAAAATTTGGAATTTAAGCATTATTTCAAAAAATTCAACGTCAACTTGTTGTAGAGTGGAGGTTTCCTTTAAGAAATTTGAGGGCTCTACTTTGATTTATTTTGTTAGTAACGGTTTCCAGCACTTTCCAGCAATTGTAATTTCAGCTGATAGATCAATACTACCCGGCACTGTTTATCCGTTGATGCTTCAATAATGATTGAGAACAAATGCCGAATGATTGATGAACGAGTTATTGTCACAACAGGTTGTCATAGCAGCAGTATAACCTCTTAACACCACCCTTATCTTTGGCTTTTAGTGCAAATAACATATTATAACATATTTTCTGTAAAGCTTAGGTAACATTTCTACAGAGGAGGGTCAGAGTCAGCCTACATTTAAGACAGTATAAGATGGCTATGAATTACCGTGGAATTTTTTAAACCTTGAAGACAGATGTATCTTGACATGCTGATCGATGTTCAAAAATAAAATATTGATCCAGGAAAAGGGTAAATGAGACAAATTAGATGATCACGCTTTCTTAACGTGTTTCTTGAAGTTTAATCTGATTTTTATCCTTTTTTAGGATTAAGCTACAGTCGTGAACCGCCAGGGCAGTTACCACAAGATCCTAATACCCGATGCAAAGGAGGGAACTCACAACCGGATGATTGATGTGTTTCCATGAGAACTTACTAACTGTAGACTATTGATGCCAAAGTGAAAGACTAGTTGACAAGTGCACTAAAATCGGTTTGTAGAGTAGTTAAATTCATAGTGCGATTAGCCGAGCTTCTGGCTAACCAAAAAACAGGATCCAGTAAACTTCGAAGCAAATGTAGCCAGCACAAAGAGCGTAAGTCACGATTTGAGAAAGTGGCACGAGGTTTTTTTTTTAACCAATCACTTAGCGTCCTAATGTAAAAGCAACGTGAATGTGAATTTCTTTCGACACAAGTGAAAATCGCTCAAACGTAATGCACGTATTATGAAATGACTGTCACACAAACTTTGCCTTTTTATCGACTTTAATCCAAAACATAAGTTTATGTCAATAAGCTAGTAGTGTAGTGTTGTCAGCCATAGAATCCTGTTTATAATCTATCCCATTTGTTTATACATCTATCAAAAAAAAAAACTAGTGCTGTAGTATTTTGCTATTTTTGCGGGCGCAGAAGCCTAACAAGCAAATTTTCATTTCTTGCGTATACGATAAGTAACACGAGCATACATACTCGTGTATTCTGATGTCTTAAAACGAGCTCGAATTCAAGAATATCGACTTGGCTTTTTTTCATAGACTAGTGTAGTCCAAGAAAATAAAATTGCTGTAGTTATTTTTCGTCTATTTTGCGTTGCACATTATACAGTTAGCGACAAATAGAAAAAGAATAGGTCTAGCGACAACAAAATTCGGCATTCAGGAGATTTTAAACAACTTATATCGTAAATATTTTGCATGTCATGACGGCAAATGTAGTGATGAACTCAACTCTAAAACAATAAACAAGTCACACTGTACTTTCTAATAGATTTGTTGTTTTGTACTTGTGTATCAGCTGCCATGTGCTTCTTGCTGGATTACGCACCGGATTTAACCCCTCGGCGGCTTTCATTAAAATTCGTGCCTGTGTTTTTTGTTTCAAGCTGAAAGCGAGGCTCTACCAGAACGCACTGCATTCTGGTTCGCTGAAAGTGAGGTTCCACCACAGCGCATTGCATTCCCGTTAAAAGCTAGCAACGAGCAATGCATTCTGGTTAAAAGCCAGCAATGATTTTCCATACATATTCTGATTAAAACTGCTGCTCGCTCGCTGCGCTTGCTCCGCAGCAATAAATGGCAAAATTCTAAAATTGTTCACCACATTACTGATTTTAATTTGTTTGCAAAAATAACTGATTCAAATGCACTGCCCCGTGAACATGAAAAAATAATGTTTAGCGTGTAGAATGGGGCTCGTGACTAGAATGGATACTCCAAAATCTAAAATCCGCTTGGAGACTGGAACCCATTTCTACATATTGTGCCGGCGGAAGGGGGGGGGGGGGAGGGGGGGGGGGGTACTCGGGATCTCATTCGCACATGATTTGATATCAGTTTGTTACAACTGAGTGTTATATGCAACGACAGCCCCAGAACAGGAGACGAAGATAATTGACAGCCATCTCATACATGCGCGGTAGCTTTTAGCAAAAAGAGATAATTAACCGGCGAGCATGCGCAGACAATTGTCCCTGGACCCTCTCTCCCTTAGAGTTGCGTGACAAAGAGAGGGCCAGAACTACTAGTCACGACCGTGTAGAAGGTGTTTTGGAATGTATTCTCAATGGTTACTGTACATTGCAAAGTACTATAAACACCCACCTAGGCTAATATTTTGTCATATAGGACCTCGACATATCATGCCTTTTACCGTGCACACGAAAAAACAAAAATGGCGTTTTCAAAATTCCACTCTGGAAAGCGTTTTTCGGTCATCATTTTCACCGAATATATGTGGATGGAAGGTCAGTCTGCAAAGAAAAAGTTGCGTTTCAAACGGATACGTGTGAACGGGACAGAAACCTCCAGAAAAAAAATGACACAAGGCGTCTGTTGTTTCTTGTCGTGTGCTTTCAACTGAACTCGACAGGCAAATTCGTAGGAGTTCGGTACCATGCAGGCACACATTTATTTCTGTACCAAAAAAACTACAAATGAGGGTGTATGAAATTTGTGAGCAATTTCGAAAAATTTGCGAGTACTGGCACTCATTTAACATGTTTAATTTTGCGAGCAAATCGAGCAAAGGTCACATTTTTCGAGCACTTTTGAAATTTTAAGGGACCTTTCGATACCCTTCACAGGGTGTTGTTGTTCCTTAAGGAGTATGTGGACCCTCAGTTTTATTTTAGAATTTATGTTTCTATAGGATCAATAGACTGCGTGCAGCCGTCTCGTATTTCCTCACGCGTGAGGAAATACGATTCGGCTATCGGCACTCAGGCTATAGGATGAGCAACCGACAGGCAACCAAAAAAATCTCCCGTTGAGGTTCTGTGCCAGAGGAATAACGTCACCTTAAAACTTCAGTGTTTGTTTTTCTATGGAAAATCTCTCTAAAATACATGTAGTAGATACATGTAGTACATGTGGACTTGGAAGGCACTGTGTGCTTTTACTTCGGGTAGAAGAGCACAGAACACGTCATCAGAATGGAATTTATGATACCGCATAATTAATTATGTAGCACTCAATGTGCAGTGTAGACGTGTGAAAGTGTGGTTATAGTGTGGAAGTTTGGAAGTCTAGAAGTTTGGTAGTGTGGAAGTCTGGAAGTTTGGTACAGTAAAAACCCGCGTATAAGAACACCTATTTTGGCAGTTCAGGCTGATTTGGTTCTTATATAAAGGGTTATAATCTGCAAAATCAGCCTGTAAGTGTTCTTAAGTGTTCTTAAAACAAAATTCTTAAAAAAAGGAACATACTAGGCTACCGCAATAGATTGAATCAATGTATATGACCACAATTTTAATTTATTTTAAATTAAAAAAAAAATGATCAATCAAGGTAATGTACTGTAGTGTATTGATATATACTGTGGAGTACAGCTTGCACTCTAGAACCACACCAGACTTTCCATATAAGAACAACTTTCGTTTTTCAGGCTGAATGTGTTCTTATATAAATGGTAATTTATTTCCTAAAATCAGGCCTGGGTGTTCTTAATCCACATGTTCTTATACGCGGGTTTTTACTGTAGTGTAGAAGTCTGGTAGTCTGGAAGTGTAGAAGTCTGGAAGTTTGGTAGTGTAGAAGTGTGGAAGTTTGGTAGTCTGGAAGTCTTATGCGGTATCATAAATTCTATTCTGATGACGTGTTCTGTGCTCTTCTACCCGAAGTAAAAGCCAGAAAAAAGGTCTCTCGTCGCCGGTGTTGTGGTCCTTTGCTTGAGAGTCTGTAGCTCATTGGGTTTTGTTTGTGCTTTGAGCCTATAAATCAGTACAAGACGTTTGGCAGGAAAAATGTACCAAAAATATGAGGTGACAAAAGGTAGGGTAGATGATAGCTATATAATACCAGGGCATATTTGACATAAAGGGTTTACTCCTACGTTTTTAGGAAATATTTTCTCGTTTTTGGCTTAAACTGAGAAGGATTTCATAAATTTGACACGAACGTTGTTTTGCGTTTCACGCCGGATGCTTAGGCGAAAACTGCGCACGTCCTTTCTCACTAGTTGAATCACAGGAAGCCCAGGCTCTGTTACGATGCTTACGTGACACTTCGCTGTGGGCGGTTGTTGCGCCATGATATTTGCACGAAATAGTTTTTTCTTGGTGCTAAAAGCAACGCAAAACAAACATAGCCTAAGACGTTTTGGAAGGCACTTCGTGCTTTCCGAACAGCCTTAATAACGCCATCAAAATAACACCATCACCAAGCTACTCTGCTTAAAGCAACATGCCATGCAGATCTTGTCGCACCTCAAAAGATTCTAAAAAATTTGTACTCGCAACCTGAGCTGCCTGTTGCATGTCGAGGTTGTGAGGTTGCAAACGATTTATTTGCCCACGTATAACGCGCAAAAAGCTCTAAATGCACGTGTGTGCAGATCATATTAGAATTATTTTTTTTTTTCTCAGATTCTTCTGTTTCTCATTCGTAAAGAGTCTGTTCTCCGTGCCTTTAGATCAACGAGGATGGATTTCGGAAAACCACAAGCGGCGTTAAAGAGCTCTGCCACGTTCGCATGTATGCTGACAAAAACTGGGCAACAGACCAAAACAAATGACCCTTGCTAATGGCTTTAAGTTTTTTGGCACACATAATAAAAATGGTTTGTTTTCTCAAACATTACATCTTTCCACGACTTGAACAGGACTCCGGTTTGTGTGCCGTGCAGTCGAGTGGGACTTCCTGTGACGTGTTATGTAATGTTATCGGACATTTCCGTATGATTACGAGATACTGTATGCAGCCTTTCACCCGTACCCGAGGGACTACAACAAATTTAAGAATTTTCATGTTTAATCTAGTCATGTAATAGTTTATAAATCGATCGAAAAGAATATTTATTTCCAGAAATAAATAATTTTTTGTAGCTTGTGACGTAATCATCTCCCAGCTGCCGGTTGGGGAACTTCCTGTTCTCCGGGATATTGCTTAATGAGTTTTAACATCCATAACCTTTTGTTGACAATATTTATGTTTCAGCATGATTCTTGTGATTTTCAGTTTATTGAGAATAATGAAGATGGCATAAATAAGTCATGCCGAAGCATGAAATCTTTTAAAAGTTGTATGTTGGGTTCTGGCATAAAGCGAGGCGAGCGTAATTTCAAACCTGTTCTTCTGATGTTCTGAACAAACGTAGGAAAATTTCCTCTCCCATTAGAGCGGGTTATGCCCCCACCTTTTCTGGAATAACACTTTGTATGTTTCTTCTAATGCAATCTTTCAATTAGTGTTATGAAATAAAACGGCCACACCTGTGGCCAAAAAGTTCCCAAAATGGTAATGTTTGTCTTTGTTTTCGTCCCAGCAAACAGTACTGTGTTTGGTTGTAGCAAGTGACCTGACGAGTCCCTTTACCACTAAAGCAGGAAACTGTGATTTAGCGTGTAGGCTGAGGTTGGGGACGATGAGCGGTGGGGGGATGGGAGGGGAAGGAATGGCTTTAGACTGAAGGACAGTATATTAGTTCTAAGCCTCGCGCCTCGGTACGGCTCAGCCCACGTTGGACTTGTGGGGGGGGGGGGGGGGGTGGTTGGAGGATTCTCTCCACCTCTCCAATGTCCGTAAGATATAAGATGTACAGGAAGGGCGTGTTCGACCCCTAGCTGTGTCCGCCGTACTTCCATGCGTTGGGCTACGTTGTCACGTAAGGTTAGCACCCGCATAACTGAAGTCCAAATTGGCCAAAGTCTCAGCGAGTCTCAGCGAGGCGCTCACGTAGTTGGAGCGGCAGCGCGAAGAACAGAGAGTAAAGCTACAACAACGAAATTCACTCACTGTTCTCGCTAATCCCGTGTTTGGCGCTTTTTCCCCAATTAACCGAAAGCTGGAAGAGGACTGTGAAGGGGATATGGGAGAGGGGTTTTTTTTGGGGGGGGGGGGGGGGAGGGGGAGGCGCTGCTCAAGTTTACGTACTTTGGTAACTCTTTTATGGCATCTTTGCCTATGCGACATGTTCTAAAACTTGTCCTTTACCCGACTGTGTAAGACTGCGAGAATGCGAGACGAACAATCTCTTTATTATCATAAAGGGAAACCAGGCTAGCTAAGTTATAGTCTGGCGTGAGAAGTTAATCCAGTGCAACAAAATTCGCGGCAGTGAAGCAGCGAAGCCGCAAGCTAAATACCTGGTAGTCTCTATCGCTTATTTGTTTAATTTTTATTTAAAAAAAAAAAATTTCCGCCCTCACGTACTGACCGAGAAAAGAAAAGGGTGAATGCCCGTAGTCTGCGACTGCGTTACGCAACTGGCATATTCTTGAGCTCGGATAACGGAACCGGTTAACTGACCGTACATGAATTTGTGTGGAACAGAATGGTAGGTAGCAAGAATGCCAGCAAAAAGTATAAGAGCCACATGCACAGAATAACAAAATTAACCCTTGGGTCCAAAAAATGGTCCAGAAGATTAGTTTTGCCTTAGCATTGTTAATTTCATCAAATTAAATTCGCGCTGGGGCCGCAGAGCCAATTTAGTAGGTCATCGGAAGGCTCAATGAAAAATATTAAATAGCCATGTGTGTTTTTGACTGAGGTGCTGAAAAGTTTGAAACATTTAAAACAGAAGGAAGTTTTAAAAGCTGTCATCGATTTTGTGATATAATTTCCTTGTTCGTATTTTGCCCGCACTGAACGTGCAGTTAATAAAAGTTTGTGGCTTCCGGCCGGTATCAAATTTGGGGTTATCAATCTGCTGGGGTGCGTTGATTATTTAAGAGCAGTGTGTTTTCTCTTTTATGTTTTTTAAACTCCAACCATCTGAAGTGAGCATCTTAGCGACTTATGCTTTAATATTGGCCCGGTCTCTCGTCGCATTTTCACCCGACGAACGCTGCAACTCATCGAAGACGATTCCGTGCAATTCGGCCACCACCCGTTCTCCCTCTATCTTAGCGACTTCCGCCGGGCCTAGGACTTCCTTTAATCAGTCGGTTTTTGGCATATTTACCAGACCAGTTCTGCTATTATTGTGCGAGCTGAAGCAAAAGAGCTTACACGCTTACTGCCCTTCGAATTCGCTGCGATTTCCAGAATGACTGCTTTGCTGTATCTCACAGCAGTGATTGGCCTCCTCACAGTGGCTTGGCCCGTCATGTCGGAAGGTAAGGCGCTTTATACCATGACTTATCAGTTCACGGTGGTATTTAAAAAAATGCTCTGGGAAGGGCCGTGCTTCTTTTTAAATAAGAGAATACCAAACACAAAAGACTTCATGAAGAGGTCATTAAAATGAATGGCATTTTTTATAAACTCAGCTGCAAACTGCAGGAATCGAATAAAATTCGTGCCTCTGTTTTGTGTTTCAAGCTCAAAGCGAGGCTCTACCAGAACGCAGTGCATTCTGGTTCGCTGAAAGTGAGGTTCCACCACAGCGCATTGCATTCCGGTTAAAAGCTAGCAACGAGCAATGCATTCTGGTTAAAAGCCAGCAATGACAATCTCGATTTTCCATACATATTCTGATTGAAATTGCTGCTCGCTCGCTGCGCTTGCTCCGCAGCAATAAATGGCAAAATTCCAAAATTGTTCACCACATTACTAATTTTAATTTGTTTGGGTCGTGACTAGAATGGATACTCCAAAATCTAAGACAGACAATTGTCCCTGGACCCTCTCTCCCTTAGAGTTGCGTGACAGGGAGAGGGCCAGAACTGTACTAGTCACGACCGTGTAGAATATGTTTTGGAATGTATTCTCAATGGTTAATGTACATTGCAAAGTACTATAAACACCCACCTAGGCTAATATTTTGTCATATAGGATCTCAACATATCATGCCTTTTACCGTGCACACGAAAAAACAAAAATGGCTTTTTCAAAATTCCACTCTGGAAAGCGTTTTTCGGTCATCATTTTCACCGAATATATGTGGATGGAAGGTCAGTCTGCATAGAAAAAGTTTCGTTTCAAACGGATACGTGTGAACGGGACAAACCTCCAGAAAAAAATGACACAAGGTGTCTGTTGTTTCTTGTCGTGTGCTTTCAACTGAATTTGATTGGGAAAATTCGTAGGAGTGCAGTACCATCCAGGCATACATTTATTTCTGTACCAAAAAAACTACAAATGAGGGTGTATGAAATTTGTGAGTAATTTCGAAAATTTTGCGAGTACTGGCAAGCACTCATTTAACATGTTTAATTTTGCGAGCAAAGGTCAAATATTTCGAGCACTATTGAAATTTTAAGGGACCTTTCGATACCCTTCACAGGGTGTTGTTGTTCCTAAAGGATTATGTGGACCCCCATTTTTATTTTAAAATTTATGTTTCAATAGGATCAATAGACTGCGTGCAGCCGTCTCGTATTTCCTCACGCGTGAGGAAATACGATTCGGCCATCGGCACTCAGGCTATAGGATGAGCAACCGACAGGCAACCAAAAAAATCTCCCGTTGAGGTTCTGTGCCAGAGGAATAACGTCACCTTAAAACTTCAGTGTTGGTTTTTCTATGGAAAATCTCTCTAAAATACATGTAGTAGATAGTATATGTGGACTAGGAAGGCACTGTGTGCTTCTGAAAAATAGCAGAAAAAAAGGTGGTCTCTCATCGCCGGTGTTGTGGTCCTTTGCTTGAGAGTCTGTAGCTCATTGGGTTTTGTTAGTGCTTGGAGCCTACAAATCAGTACAAGACGTTTGACAGGAGAAATGTACCAAAAATATGAGGTGACAAAAGGTAGGGTGCATGCTAGTTATATAATACCAAGGCATATTTGACATAAAGGATTTACTCCCCGGGGGGGGCACTTCCTATAAATGGGCTAATGGGGATGTGCCGCTGGATGGGGTCGCATTTTCGCGACTGGACTGACTATAATGGGGTCGCCTTTTCAAGCATTTTTTATAGGGTGACTAGAATGGGGTCACACTTTTCCGGGATGTTGAGAGTAAGAAAATTCTGGCAAGTTGTGATTTATAAACGGAAAGATTCGCCAAAAACAAATGTTACCGTATTTATTGCTGCTGTTTAATATTTGACAAATGGCTCCCATTACATTTCCGGCCTTGAAATCACAACTTAAACATTAACCAGTTGCACAATAGTCCAGAACAAAGTCCACATTCGTGTTACGGTATTTAATTGCTATTCTGCGTCCATCGAAGTTAAGATAACTTGGATCTTCGTTTGCTGTAATAAGCGTTTGATCTTCTTTGCTTGGGACTTGTTTGCTTTAAACGTGACATTGACTGGAACATTAATTCCACCTCCAACACGCCAGCGTCCTTTGGTGTCATCACATGGCTCTCCGGTGACGGTACTACAAGGTAAGACAAATCGAAATATAATTATCCCTAGTTTAATCTGCCACTACGCTAAAAAATATCGTACTAGCTTGTCGCCACCTATGATCGTTTACAACTTACCACAAAATTTCAGATGTTAAAGGCCAGAGCACTGAAACGACCTCTTTTTGAAGATGTCCAAGTTGACCTCGCTTAGAGTCAACAACCTTGAGTGCGCGCCCATAATCCCCAATCTTCTTGACAGCAGTAAATATGTCGCCAGTTTCTACTTTAAAGAGACACTCGTGATACCCTTTAACTTGACACCTTATCAAAACTTTGAATTCGATCAGGGGTTCGATCTCGCTGGAATTAGACTTGGAATAGCCGGTCGCCATTGTCAACGCCAGTTAAAGACGAGAAGAACACGTGCTATTTGAGAATACTCTCCGTCCTCTCCGAGGGTGGTTCCGGTTTGACAAAGGACAGTTCAACTGCGCTGTATGTACAATAATACAATTTTTCTTGCGCGTTGTCGGCCCGGGGTTGTCGGTCTCTATTTTCTGTCTTCTAATTCAGCCCTTGCCTGCCAGTGCTTTTTGTAAAGGTGAAAATTAGCTACGATTGAATGATATTTACGTTTATTGATTGTTTGAACGTAATATTAAACTGGGGTTCAAAAAATAGCGTGGCTTCTGTGGTACGCATCTTTTCAGTAGCAGTTTGTGGAAACAAAAACATCGTGATTATATTTCCAATTAAGAGAAAACAATTGTTAAAAATGTTGGCCAAATTAAAGAAGAGAGTTTTGAAGATTTAGGCAGAGCAGTTTAACAGCCAATTACCAGACCCCCCCCCCCCCCCCCCCCCTCCATGCCTGACACTGGCATAAATAGCATGTTTCCTTCTACAGTTGAAGAAACTTTGTGCAAACTAAGTTAATTTCACAGAATGTACAATAGGTGAAAGCGCCACCATTCCCTTTTTTCTCATTATTCTTGTTTATATTATTCTAAAACAATTTTAGTTGTCTCATTATATCCTGGATATATGGGGATCGACAAGCGGGGTGTTCCAAGAGGAAAGTGCACTGAGTGTGAGTGCGAGGAGTTTGAGAGTGTCAACAGCATTGCTTGTGAGTACTGTGGCCACCCACCTGTCAAACATGAGAATCAGAGAGAAGATCTCTCACCTCCGGCTAAGAAAAGATTGGTCTCGGTTTCAAATAATATATCACTGCCACTCTGCGACTCGGCTCAAGTAACATCCAATTCTTCAACACCAGCTCGTGATTTATCACCAGCAGTCATCGAATCAAATGGTGCGGTTTCTGGTTTGTTAGAGCAAGGCTGCGATTCAGCACATACCATTTCCGATTCTTTGGTACCAGCCGGCTTGTCAGAGGAGGTCTGTGATTCATCTAATTCAGCTTCCAATCCTGAAGTAGCCATTTCTGATTCCACAGCCGGCTTGTCAGATGAGGTCTGTGATTCATCTAATTCAGCTTCCGATACTGAAGTAGCGATTTCTGATTGCACAGCTTCAGTCTCACATCCATTAACCATATCACAATCCTCGTTAGAGTATCCATTGGCAGCCAAAAACGTGGTATCATTTCTGAAGAAAATTTCAAAAGAGGAAGGAGACTTGTCGACCCCGGTCTCAAGATACCAATTGACAATCACGGAGGAAAGCAAACTTAAGGTTACTTGTAAAGCATGTAGAAAAGATGTTTCGGTTGGTGACACAAAGCACAGTCGTGTGCAGAATTTGAAGGTTCATTTGGACACCCGGGAGCATCAACTGCAGCTTGCAATTCTGGAGAATGAACAGAACCACCCAGCTTCCATTACAGCATCTTTCCGCGAGATTGAACAAGCGTTTCCACGTGTGTTCCTTTTGACGCACAAAGGAGCTTTCTGTCGTGTCTGCGGCAATACCACTATATCCCTGGCTGGTCAACGAAATCCTCTTGGAAATGCCAAACAACACGTTGAAAGCAAAGGACACAAAGCAAAGATGCAAGGGAGTTCAACAGCGAGCAGCAAAGATATTTCTTCGTATTTCCGAGCACCTACGCAGAAGAAGTGACAAGAAAGTAACGCTCAAGCCCCATCTAAGCCATCATTATGCCATGGGTTCTATTGCGAAGACTACACTTTAACAGTAAAAGGAGAAAACATTCAAACGAAACCAAAGTTATTGCTTAATGATTCCAAACCTGGAACCGATGAAGGAAAGCAGTCGTGGTATCCAGAGCCGTTCTACTCGTTTAAGAGTACTGACACTTCAAGTGGCTTGTCAACAGAAATTAGAGGAACTTTTCGCAGTTCACAATGCAAACGTGTTTCTTGTAAGTTTATCAGCGCTGATGGAATGTGTTCAAGCTGTGCCGACATTCCAAACTTGCCATCTTTTCGAAAGCGCCTTCTTTTAAGAAGTAAGAAAACTACGGATACCGGTGAACGAGACCTGAGTTGCATCCGAAATGAGTACCTTACCACTGAAGAAATGGCGGAAAAGGTAACGCAACAAAAAGAAAAACTCGACAGCTTAGAATCAAAACTCTTTTTCGAAGCTTCCAAGAATTTGCGACTTAAAATGCGCCTGAGAAATCTTAAAGAAAAGCTAGAAGAATATGCTAAACGTGGGTCCATGAAAGCTATTTGCCATAATCTTGAAAAAGCCTCTGAACAAGGGTTATTCAAAGAAAAAACAGTTCTCATGGATTTCTTGACCACCATCTCCAAGAACTTGCACGTGAAAAAGCAAGGGAAACGTTATAAGGCCTCCACAAAGCTATTCTTTGAAGTTGTTCTTATCTGGGGTGGTCCCAGATTAGCCACATTTGTTGCAACAAATCTGTTTGGTCCTGAGATACACTCAGTTTACAGATGGCGTAATCGTGACTGTACAACATTAGAAGGGGGAATTAATCGTGGTGACATGTCAAAGATTGCTGTTATCTATAGTGAATCAATTGCTAAACAGTTTAAGAACAGAGGAAGCTTAGTTCCAGTTCTGGCTGCAGAAGACGAAACGGCTATTATCAGCAAAGTTATGTACAGTCAGAAAAAGGACGAGCTGTTGGGGTTTTGTGGTGTCAAAGGTCTAAACCATCAGTGTCTTGACCACTTTACAATCAAAGTTGGAGAGGGAGAGGAAGGCTATAACACCATTTTTAGCGCCTTCAGAAACAACGTGATCGGTAATTACGCTCGAGCAATCATTCTCAACCCATTAGCACCAAATCTTCCACGCCTTCCTATTCTGGTTATGGCAACTTGCAACTGTTTCGATGCAGACTTTGTCTATCGGCAGTGGCAAGAAATTGAACGATTGTTTGAGAATGAACTGGAAGCAACTTTGGGTCCTCTGATTGGTCACAGCTCCGACGGTGATTCACGTCGTCGAAAACTTATGCTTCAGCTAATGAGATCAAACGAAGGACTCCGTTTTCAGCCAATTCCACAAGATTTAGGTTTTGTTCTAAGTTGCCGCAAGGAGCTTTAGGGTCACACTTACGTTCTTAGAGATTTAGGCGACCAGGACTATATCCACAACCACAAAAAACTGTTAAATCCCTTAGATCACAGTTCAAGGGTTTTAATGATGGGAAACAACACAGTGCATATGAATCACCTGCAGCTTGTATATGACACCTTTTCGCACCATGAGCACGGACTGGGGCTGGATGATGTCAATCGTAGGGATAGACAAAACTGGCGTTCAGTCCAAAAGTTGACGTTTCTTCGCGTGCAGAATTGTTTGCAGAGGCTGATTGACGGTGACGAGGATGGTCGGCGCCCTGATCCTTCCCTGAACGGAACTCTTACGTACCTGAAAGTCATTTGGAACTATGTTGAGATTTTTTGCAGCAAAGTAAGAACTCTTTATCAAAGAATTGTCTCAGCCGCGCTTGTTGTACATTTCTTGGGTATTTGGAACAATTTTGTTCTGAGAGAGCCCACACTGTCAACCAAGAAGAATTTCATTAGTAGAGAGACTTATCAGGACACCATCATTTCATGCCATTTTGCTGTCATCTTAATAAGCTACATGGGTGACAACTTTGTCGATGTCGACTGTCGCCTTGATCTCACTGGGTCGGATAACGTTGAATCGTTCTGGAGTGACAACGGGCAATGGGTGGGAAACCACCATAACTACCACTACGGTGAGTTGCAGTCGAACGTTTCACACATGATCCGCTTGGAACAGATTAAGACTGATCCTGAGGCACCCGAGTTCGCAAAGCCACACCCCAAACAAGAATGTATTTGGAATTCACAGTATCCTCCAGAAGAGTTTGCAGCGTCTTTGAGAGATTATCCTACACATGGAGAGCAAATACAGGCTTGGAAAGAGGGTATTCACTTGGCTCGAAAACTGGCTGTGAAGGTTGGAATGGGTCCAGCAAACTACAGAGGGGGAAATGGAGAAGATAACGACAGCGATGATGGAGGTGACGGTGGTCCAGATAGTGACGATGACAATAGTGATGACAGCGCTTCTTGGTTCTATAAACCATTTAAGTATGCCGGAAACTGGATGCTTAATGAAGGGGTGGAGGATGAAGATGAAGCGGATCCAATTTCAACTGATGAAACTGAGATTGGAACTCCCGAAATAAGGCTTTCAGAAGATGCAAGGCTTTTATGTGAAGATTCTGCTGTAGGACAAACGATGAGGTCTACATTTACCGAGAATGCTTTAAATCCAGACGTAAACGCAGAGGGAGCACCCAAATCGACAATTAGTAGCTGTGTGACTGTTCCTGGTAGGAATCAAACGATTTATAAGTCGACGCTAGTCGCACAACTGAATCAAGATCCCAGTCTTTCGCATGACAGGTTAACGAGAGTACGTCAGAGGCAAGAGTACCAAGTTGTCGAGGAAACTGTGCCAGCCAGCGCGTCGATGGTGTCTTTGTTTGAAGACTATGCATTGCTGGACAGACGAAAATCTGGATATCTAGTTGGAAATCTCGTTCGTTTAACTCACAAAGGAGCTCGTGGAAGCCAGGATTATAAAAGACCAGTTAGTTACAACGATGATCGGGGAAAAGATATCACTGCCTTTCTTCAAATCTATCCAAAGTTAGATGTCCCAGGATTAAAATTTGGTCTGCAGTCTACTCTTAAAAGTGTTCCTTTCCGAGACATCATGTGTCACGTAAACCTGAGGGCAACTGAGGACGAGAGAGATACTCTAGAGCTATCTGCTGATGAACATTCTGCCTTGTTAGCGACAGTTGGTCGACTGGTTTCAAATGCAAGTTCGCGCCGAACAAGACGTCAGCCGGCGATGGAGCCTGCCACCACAATAGAAAGCGTCGATTCCGCTAACAGGACAGTAGTTCGTCCACCTGAACACGAAAGGGAAAGTGGACTAAGGCGTTCAAGCAGAGTACGAACTGTCCTTTGGTATGACGATGAATAAAAATGCAATGTCTTATGTCTGCTAGGAATACAGCTCATTTAGCTTGTTGCTTTTTTTTAAAGATAGCTTTGAAGTTACTGAACCATTGTTTGCAAAACTAGATTGGACAAAGGTTGTGTCGCTTGACCATTTTGTTTAACTTCTTCGTATAGCATCAGAATTTTAGCGTTTAATTTACGAAGATTTAATTATATTTAAGGGCGTACCAAAACACAACACACAAATGTGTCACAAAATTTTGCACAAGTGTTTTGAAAGTACTGTTGAAACAGTTGTATTTACTAAGTACTGATAAAAAGGTATTGCCGGCAGTATTTTTACTGAGAGTATGAATCTTTTGATTTGTAAGTTCAATATAATTATAATTAAAGTTGTTTTTACCCATTAAAGAAACTCTATTATAATGTTCTCGTTAAGAAGAATGTTTGCATTTCATTTTCAACTATTTATGACAGTATAAAGTAGTTACCAAATGTACCAAAATGTGTATAACGTTTTAAAAGTACCGCTGAAACAGTTGTATTATTAGTACAGATAAAACGGTACTGCTGGTATTTTTATTACGTTTATGAATTTTCTGATCTGAAAGTTCTATGAATTGCTTTTATCCACATCAAAAATGCTATTATTACAGTGGTAGTGTAATGTTACCGTTAAAGAAGAATGTTTGCATTTCAACTATTTATGACGGTATGTTTGTAAATGTTTATGGTAAGCAAATGTACCAGAATGTTTATAGTGTAGTTGTAAAGTAAAGTGTTCTTCAGTTTATTAAATGTGTCAATTCATTTTAGAACCCCTTAGTTGAAAGGATTTATACGGTAGACGCAAAAACAGAAAGTGACTAAGTTGGGGTCGTGAAAATTACATTTACCCAAAAGTGACTAAGATGGGGTCTATAATTGGCCATAGAATATGACTATAATGGGGTAGGGGTTCTGAGAGGCCAGCGGCACATATCCAACAAAGATTGACCAAAGTACCCCCCCCCCCCCCCCCGGGATTTACTCCTACGTTTTTAGGAAATGTTTTCTCGTTTTTGGCTTAAACTGTGAAGGATTTCATAAATTTGACACGAACATTGTTTTGCGTTTCACGCCGGATGCTTAAGCGAAAACTGCGCACGTCCTTTCTCACTAGTTGAATCAAAGGAAGCCCAGGCTCTGTTACGATGCTTACGTGACACTTCGCTGTGGGCGGTTGTTGCGCCATGATATTCGCACGAAATATTTTTTCTTGGTGCTAAAAAAAGGTCCTAAAAGTAACACAAAACAAACATAGCCGTTAGACATTTTGAACCGCACTTCGTGCCTCCCAAATAGCCTTGCGCTTACAACAACATGCCATGTAGATCTTGTCGCACCTCAAAAGAATCTAAACATTTGTACTCGCAACCTGAGCTGCCTGTTGTCGAGGTTGTGAGGTTGCAAACGATTTATTTGCCCACGTATAACACGCAAAAAGCTCTAAATGTACGTGCGTGCAGATCGCATTAGAATTCTTTGTTTTTATTTTCTCAGATTCTTCCGTTTCTCATTTGTAAAGAGTCCGTTCTTTGTGTCTTTAAATCAACGAGGATGAATTTCGGAAAACCACAAGTAAAAACCATTTTAATAACGCGAACGGCCTTGAAGAGCTCTGCCACGTTCTCGCATGTATGCTGACAAAAGCTGGGCAGCGGACCAAAACAGATGACCCTTGCTAATGGCTTTAAGTTTTTTGGCACACGTAATGGAAATGAAACAAAACATTGGTTTGTTTTCTCAAACAACTTATACTTTCCACGACTTGAACAGTCCCCGGTTTGTGTGCTGTGCAGTCGAGTGTCAGCTTCGCATGCACAGAATAACAAAATCAACCCTTGACCCTTGGGTCCAAAAAATGGTCCAGAAGATTAGTTTTGCCTTAGCATTGTTAATAATGGGGGGGGGGGGGGGGGGGGGGGGGCTATTGTTAATAGGCGAGCCAAACATTTACTGATTTTAACTGTGCGTTTTCGTTCTATGCAAGATGTGAGACTTCCATCATCGGTTATTATTAAGCGAATCTATCATCGCCCTTAAGTTCTAGTTAGTGGATTGTTATTTAAACGATTTATATTATTAGCAAACGATGACATTAATTAATGTAATAAATTTCTAAAGCCCGTTAACAGCATTAAGTAACTGTTAATACATGTGAAAGGAATAAGCTGGATATTTATCGTTAACTTTGCTTTTTACCTCACCTTTATATTGTTTGTATATGAGCGGCTTCTTTTGGCCATTTAAACGTAACGGCATTTGATCACTGTTCCAATGTAGAAATTACGTTCGAATGATTGCATTTTTTAGTTGAATTCCGAGAGTCGAAATCAAAAACAATAACCATAATTCTTATCCGGAACGCTTCAGATAGTCATTTGTTTCCAGTCTCTAAATGGAAGCTGATGACCGACATTATAATATTTGTACACAAACAGGTATTATTAAATAGAAAGGAGACATTACAAAGACAAGCACCGATAGCTGAGTGATAAGCTGGAAAGAGGCTCTTTTGTGAAGATTTCAGTTCGATTGTAACTCTCTCGCCGTTTGTTGATAAAGCGGTAAAGTACAATGTATTCAAAAGGGTTTCAATTGTCTATTGTGTGTTTTTTTTTGTGGTTCAAAGTCGAATCGTGCTTTCCAGATTTCTATTCAATCATAGGCTTGATTTCGATAACTATTCGGAACATTCTTGAACTTTAAGTTATAGCTAAAAAAGTTAAACTTCAGTTGAAGTTTCGATGTGTTTTTACATGTTATAAAAATAAGAGACGACACCGAACTTTTCAGCACACGGACCTTTTACATTAATAAAGCGATTTTATGTAATTAGCCATGTTCTAAACGAGCAGGGGACTGGGTACGAACATATTTTCTCTTCGGTACAAACATTCAATATCGATTGAATTGAAAAATCGGGCACACCATCTGAAAGAGCATCCAAAAATTAGTAAATTCACCAAATTTGATGGTTATTGGTTTAAACCCAAAGGCATGGTACACTTAGTATGGATTGGAGGGACAGGCGTCCTCCAATCCATACTAAGCTCTCTTATTTTAAAAGTGTACCATGCCTTTGCGTTTAAACCAATAACCATCAAATTTGGTAAATTTACTAATTTTTGGATGCTCTTTCAGATGACGTGCCCCATTTTCAATTCAATCGATACTGAATATTCGTACCAAGAAAAAATATGTTCGTACCCAGTCCCCTGCTCGTTTAGAACATGGCCAATTACAATACGATTTACACGCTCTACTACGCATACCGAGGAAAGAGAATTAGTCATTTTAAAGTTTAGTCTTAAGCTAATGTTATTTTAGTCATCAAAACCACGATATCCATGGCCAGAAATAGTGAGAAAATTCTACCCTCCCGCAGAGCCGAGCAAGTTGAGGAGCATGAAGTCCTCCGAGTTTCAGTACAAATTTCTTCCATAGTCTCCAAATTGGGGAAAAGCAAAACGCTCGCCTGAGTACCTCCCTCCTGCACTTGAATAGTTTATAGCTATAGGGGTGGGAATTGGAAAAAATGTCTCATGAGATCGAGATCGAAAACGAAACCAAGGAGTGTCAAATTCCACCCTTCGGGGAGAAGCAAGCGCCAGTCATGGAAGATAGCTGCATTCTTGAGAAGCATGGAATTGGCTAAAGGAACTGTAAGGCTATCGTGATTGGATGGGAAAGGAAGGTAAAGCTTTTAAAACGTCGATTGCCAGTTTATGCATACACTGCACACGATTCGTTGTCGGGTGTACGATTCAGAATATGGTTTATAGTATTTACTGCCCCAAGCAGATCCTGAGAGAATACGCGTTGCTTTGGAAAGAGCAAAACCTGGTGCGATAATACAGTGTTTGTGAAATGGAACTTCCGTTCTTTGCGCGAGCTTATACAATCTGTTCATGATACGATGTACGTAGATTCTGATTTTAGTTAGTCTCCCTCTACAAACTTTTATGTCACGAATGTAGCTTTGCTGGGAAATGAAGACAATGTAGTCGTCGATCTTTCTAATACATTTCTCTAAACATTTCTCGAAGGCTCAACTGCAAAACAAATTCTTTTCTTTGAATTCGCGTGACAAGAGGTATATGTTGTAGCTTGTTGTGTGTGGGCCAGCTGCATTCATGTCATTCCTTTCCTGTAAGACTTCATTACTAAATATAAGATTAAATTTAATTCTTCGGATTCTGGTGGGTTTATCAAACTCTACAGTCTAGGTTGGAAGTAAAGTACAGATATGCTTTATGGTTCTTACAAAAATATCCTAACCTTAATTTGTTTTCTAGCCAGTGTGATAAGCTGTTATATTCTATAAAGCCTTTCGATTTTGAAATTGCAAGCACAAGGGTCTTACAGACAAGACACTGAAAATCGATAATAATTCAACAAGAAACCGTGTAGACCAAGAGCAAAATGCACCCGCGGGGCAATTAGAAAGGACTAATACAAAATATAACTGAAAGAGAGATGTAATATTTGATGAGCTTTCTTAGATTTGAAAAACAGAAATGTCTGTTATTCTTAGCAACAGACAGCAATTGACCCCAGAGATTGACCTGGCTCGAAAGTATATTATATTGCGTTGTGAATGTCGTGCTACAATATAACGCAACTTTTATTAAGCAACAAAAGTTGTCTTAGTTTTTTAGTGGATGAATGAAGGTCCATAGATAAATGATATATTTGGGATGAAGATTCAAAAATGTTCCTTAAAAATCTCTTAATATTTGCTTTAATTTACCAAGTTTTAATGTTTTGGACACTGCAATCAGCAAAGTCACCAGCACTGAATAGCGAACAGTTAATAAAAGTGACACAAGGCAGGCCATTGTATTGTAATACCCCCATATCAGACCATATCAATCCTGTAGTTTGATTCTAGAAGTCCTTTGCTGCAATCATGATGTTGCCATCACAATCTACAATCTGTGCAATTCATGTAAAAAAAGGAGTAAAGCCATTAAATTAATAAATAAATTTTGTTTCTCCCTTTCGAAAGGATGCTTATCCATTGCAGTTTATTCCCCAGCATTCTGTCAGGTTGCCCCAATAATTGGCCGGTACCCATTACATACAACTGGGTGGAGAAAGTCACTGTTAGGGTAAAGTGCCTTGTTCAATGCAAGAAAACAACACAGTGCCTGGCTATGAATGCAGATATGTTGCATTTTTACACAGTTTTGTTTTCAATTTATAAACATAAAACTAACCACACTTTTCCTCAGCCAGTGGATCCATTCGGACCACAGACATATGAAACTATAATGTTGCTCATATTTCTTGGTTTTTTGATAACTTAGAGAGCTGACCAAGTTTGGTCTTTATGCCTAGCATGTTGTTACACACCAGGCCCGTAGCCAGGGGGGTGCAACGGGTGCGTCCGCACCCCCCCCCCCCCCCCACCCACGAGCCTTGGAAGTCCGCTCCTTGTGAAAAAAGTATAAAAATAAATAAATAAATAAATAAATAAATAAATAAATAAATAAATAAATAAATAAATAAATAAATAAATAAATAAATAAATAAATAAAGGGAAATGTAATTTCTGTACTTCGTCTATTTACATTTAATGGGTCCACCATTTGAAAATTCGTGTGGCATATTTTTGACCAAATTGTGTCATGCTAGGTTAATTTTAACGATACATTCTAACTAATGCCGTTCATAGTCAGCAAACCGACTCTGGCTGATTTATGTAATTACCATTTGACACCGAAATAGAGATATCTATCTTTTTCCAGTCTTCCTTTAAAAGAACTGCCGTCATTGTTAGTTAAATAAATTGTAAATTATGTTTACAAGGTTCTGTTTCTAAAACTACGTTTTGAATTTCAAAAATGTACCAGAATTACTGTCCTTGGTGACTTCACCGTTATATGGCTTGTTTCCTAACAAACTGTCTTCAAAACGCACGAAATGCGGCCTCAGATAACCTATTTTTTCAAAATTTTCTGGGGGAGAATACCCCCAGACCCACCTTCGGGCTCGCGCTTGCGGCGCTCAACATTTCGCGCAGGAGGCGCTCATACGCACCCGCCCAAGCAAAAATCCCGGCTACGGGCCTGCACATTGTACTTTTGATAAAAGTGGGGCTGCCTCTCTCCCCACAGTTAGCTATAAGATGGTACAGCTACCAATTCATCAAGGCCAAAGAAGGTGTAATTATGTTGTGGTTCAATTTTATCCTTGGTTTAAATTTAATTTTCCTTTGTATTTTTGGGTATAGTAATGTATGATAATCTAAGTTTAAAACAAGCGGAAATTAAATTTGAACTAAGGATAAAATTGAACCACATCATATACGTGTAGAAACATTTGATATCCCAGGTTTTGGTACACTTTATTTCATAATGAGGTTATGGAATTCATATCTCTCAGGAACACCTGTTGTTAGCATCCAATCTAATCAGGGCATTGTTGTCAAATTACAGTTGAAATCCTGATTACTGATGTAATGTCGCTTGTCAATTTAGGTTAAACAAGGGTATGCAACTGCTGTGAGCATCTGGCTGGAACACCTTAAATGGCAGCTGCTCCACCTGCACCTCTGGCCAACAGTTCAGAGAAGACAAATGGAGCCAAGCTCAGCAGACTTCTTATTGATGGTGGAACAACGGTTCTAAGGAATGTTTTTGATAGTTATCATCCTCCTGCAAACCTGGCTGCTGATCTCAATGCAAACTATCTAACTCTGAACAATCTCTTAAGGAGAAGACTCTTGCGTACAGCTCAGTGGGACCAACTGTTCCCACCTGGTGGAGCCACACCAGACTCTAAAACATTTGATATCACTCTTCTCTTCCTTCTTCTTACCAACATTTGTGGACTAACCCCTCCCCTATCAGGATGGCACAAACCCCCACCTTCAAGTGACACCTCTCGTGAGGCGAACCTTGCTCGCATTAAGTTTTACCGTAATGAGTTGCATGGTCATGTGACTAGCACTGGTGTTGATACACCAACGTTTAATGCTCTGTGGCAGGAAATTAGTGCTGTTCTTGTTGCTCTTGGTTTAAATCAGGCAGAAATTGATAGATTGAAGGGAGAGCATTGTGGAGAAGACGATTATCTTGACGTGTTACGTGACTGGACTGATTATGAACAGGACATCAAGTCACAGTTGAAGGACATACATCAATGTCAGACTCAAACACAACACGATCTCGAGAAAATACTTGAAAACCAAGCCGAAGATCGCAACACGCTTGCAAGTAGCATTTGTAAGCTTGATCAAGTACATCAGATTGAGAGCAAAACGAATGATGCTGTCAAAGAAGCACGTCAAATCCAACTAGAAGACCATGAAACACTTCATGATACTATTTTGAGACTGGATGAAATACATCAGATCGAAAGCGAAACGCATCAGGCAATTAAAGATGCAGGTCAGACCCAAAGAGAAACTCGTCAAGCTGTCGAAGAAGTACATGAAACTCTTCAAGCCGGTCTACAAGAAGTCAAACAGGCAGTCGAGAACCTAAAGACAAAAAGGGCGATGGACAAGGCAGATGACCTGCTGAGAAACTTAGCTAGGTCCGAGTTCACAGGAGACATTGAATATCACGCACAAAGATTCCAGGAAGGAACCCGAGAGTGGATCTTCAAAAGGATTGACGACTGGCTGGATGACAGAAATTCACCAAACCGGGTGATGGTCATTAGTGGAGCTCCAGGGATGGGAAAATCTGTGATCTCAGCCGTCATGTGCAAAAGAATGCAGGAAGCAGGAAGACTGTCAGGGAGCCACTTTTGCCAGCATAACAATGTACGTTACAGGAAACCTCAGTTGATGCTTCAGTCCTTGGCCAGTCATCTGAGTCATGCTCTACCAGAGTACAAAAATGCTCTTGTGGAACAGCTGTCAAGAAATCTGGGGCCGGTAGAACTCAATTGCATGGGCGTGGAAGAGCTGTTTGCATTGCTTTTCAAGGAACCACTTAGCAAAATACTTGACCCTGGAAGGAATATCCTGATGGTGATAGATGGCCTGGACGAAAGTGAGTATCAAGGTCGCAATGAGCTGCTGGATGTAATTGCTAATCAGTTTTGTAAGCTTCCACAATGGATTCGATTTTTTGTGACAACCCGGACAGAAATAAACATCGTAGACAGCCTGAAACATTTGCATCCTATACAGCTTGAAGATAATCGGAACGAGAACTTGAAAGACATCCAAATGTTCTTTGAAATGCAGCTGATCAATAAAATTGACGAAGAGCAAAAAGATGTGCTCTTGAGGAAACTGGTTGAAAAATCTGAAGGCGTTTTTCTTTATGCTTATTTCCTGAAAGACTTCATCCAAAACAATTTTTCGCTTCTCACCCCAGAGCAGTTAGAAAGTACTTTACCGTTAGGTATTTCATCCGTTTATCTGTCACATTTCAAACGGTTAGAAAATGAACTTTGTAAAGAGCTGAAGATCGAGGAAGACCAAATGTTGAGTTTCTTGTGTGCTTTAACCGCTTCCAGAGAACCATTGCCAGTAGCGTTTGTTCCCGGACTGTTGAATCTTAGCAGAAGACCTTTGTCGGTTCAAAGAAAAATAAATAAAGCAATCGCCTGCATCTCGTCACTTTTACCAGTTCGCGATGACTGTCTTCACTTCTTCCATAAATCGGTCAAAGACTGGTTAACGGATACGTCATGCTATGGTCAACACTATTTCACCGTGGACGAGAACGAAGGCCATGAGATTCTTTTCAACCTTTGTGGGAATGAGCTTGACAGCATCAAGCGAAAAGGTGTGCACGATACACAGTTCAGTGAAACTGGGAGATACGCTTTGCAACATGGTGTCCAGCACATGATTGAGGTACATAGATCGGATGAAAAGTCAAGTCCCTGCAACCTAGAAAAGCTGATAAATATGTATGTGACCGACGTGGAACTTATTTATGCCAAACTTTGTGTGAACAGCACAACGTCCACAGAGGATCTTCTTGTTGTCCAAAAGCATGTTAAATCCGCCTTACTAAGTGAAAAAAGTCATTGTCTTATAATGTCTTTGTCATCATTGCTCCGGGAGCACTGTTACGTGCTAAGAGACCATCCTCATCTTATTTTTCAATGTTTGGTCAATGAAGGATGTCCTGAGCTATCTTGTAGAGCAGCAGCAATTGTTGAAAACGACCTTCTTAATGTACCGTACATGAAATACTTAAACAAGGAAGAGCAAAAGGGAGCAGTTCAAGCCCGATTTTACTGTTCACATACTGTGGCATGTTTCGATGTTTCACCTCAAATGGACTACATGGTGTGCGAGTGCCGAGATGGAAGAATCTATATGTGGTCTCTCGAGACTGGCAACTTGGAATGGGTTCGGCCCTCACAGATTGATAGAATGTATGAAAGTGTACATCCTGATGGTGGGATAGTTGCTGATGGAGGTGCGTATCGTTACATAATGAGACCAATATACATGATAGATGTAGTGGGACATAAAAGCGTTTTGACTTTTTATCGTTCTGTCGTATTTCATCCAAGTGGAAAATCTGTCTTACCTGGAACTCTTAGAAGCGTTTACACTCTCAAAGGAGACCAAAATGACCTTTTTCCAGATAGTAAATGCACATTCTCACACTGTGTTTTTCCCAGAGACAAAATAACAATTTTAACAGACTGTTTCGATGATCCCAAGATGGTTATTTTGTGGAGTATGAAAAATGGTGAAGTGTTACTGCGCATTGCAGGGAACGACGTTATTTCGTCTTTTGCGATTTCCCAGGATGGTTCACAAATCGGTTTAGGTGACTTGACAGGTTCTGTTTACCTTTTTGAAGGGGACAAGTGGCAAGGACGTCATTTGTTCACGTGTACAGATACAGGGTGTACTTTGATGCACTTCACTCCAGATAACGAGGACCTTGTTTGTGGTTACCTGAATTATCGAGTAGAAGGTCTAGACTGTGGAGGTCGTCAATATGGATGGGTGTCTCAAAGGGATCCTTCATTTTTCCTTTGTCAATTCAAAACCAATTTCAAGATTTTTTTACGCAACCGTCAATATTTACCTATGGAAGGCTTCGTTTTATGGCCGATTGAACCAAGTGCAGTGGCGAAGGAAGACTTTTTCAATGAGGGTTTGCGCTCTAGCTGGGTGGACAAGGTGCATAGGGTTTTTCCATCCATACGGACAGGATTCTACAAGAAGCTTAATAAAGAAACAGCATTAGTTGGTGGCCCATCTTTCAAGTACATTGCCGCAGTTAATGTTGACCTGCTGAATGAAGTCACTTCTGCTTCCACCAGTCAAGTGGTCAAAGAGGTTGTATTTTCTTCTGAAGGAGATGCCATTTATTCTATTAGTTCAGATGAAATTGAATATCGTGCTACTGAAGTAATAGTGACTGTAATCCGAATGTCCAGTCAAGAGGTTTTGATGAAAAAGGTTTTTACTTGCCAATCACTGTCTCTTGTCTCCATGAAGGAAGGTGTTGTACTATGTTTGAAAGATGATGTACCCGAGCTGTGGGATTTCGAGCTGACCGAATGTATTCGATCTCTTGCCAGACTAACAGGCACTGAAGAGTTTACTCGTTTGTCAGATGAGCTGATAGTCTGTCAATCACGTTGTAGTACATTGCCGTCTGATGAGTTATCGGACTTCCGTACCTTGTCAGAGGTAGAGGACCCGTTGGAAATACATGGGGAGAATGACGCAGTGGAACCAGATGAATCCTTAACTTTTGATGACACTTCAAATGAAGGCGTTACGCTAGTTTCATCCACTATCTACCCAAAGATAAAGGTCTCACTCATTTCGATGAAATTTGGAATTGTGGACATCATAAATGTTACCAGTGGGGAATGTGTCTTTTCTGTCAGGATAACGACTTGCCAGGACGACCATATATGGTTTATTTCATGCAATAGTCATAACCAGCTGCTCGTCTGTACCAGTAGGCATGTAGAAGATACATTTTTTGGTGGACTAGTAGAACAGTTAACACTTAGTTTAAGAGATAACAATTCGCTTAAGAGTTTATGGGAAAGAGGCACAGAATGGTCCCATGACGAACCATCGCCAAGCTTCATATTCTCACCAGGAGAAGACTTTGTGGTTACGTGGGGTTTGTTCCACGCAGGCTATGGTCTACATATTCATGACGCAAAAACCGGAGCAACTCGCCACACCTTGCTCAAAGACCAAGACGACATTGTTGACTGTAAGTTTGTTGGTAATGGCGACTCGCTGATTTGCTGCAGCGGGGACAACTTTCTTCGATTGTTTAACATCCAGTCTGGTGATCTGCTCAGTTTGCTAGACATTGAAGAGCGACCTTACTGTTTAGGGGCTTGTCTGGACAAGCCTCTTGTCGCCATTGGTTTGTCAGGCACCAGATTGAAATATATCCATGTGAAACTGCCGATTGTCACAGCTGCTGAAGATAAGAAAGGTTAGAAATGACTTCATGTAAATTGTCTTCAGTGATTCCCTAACTCTAACCACCTAATGTATAGGTGATGTGTAGAGAGCTAACTGCAATACAGATTGCAAATGAAAAGGAACCTTAAAACTATCCTTGTGGAACATCGATAAAAGGCATTAAATCATTTGGATATCATAAATCGACAAGTAATACCCCAAGAGGAGTTGACTGTATTATAATTGCTACTATTTAATGTCTAACCTTATTAATGCCTTAGCCTTTATTTTAACACTTTCCTTTTTTCACGTTAGGTTTCCCGGTAGTAGTAGGTAGTTACACCTTATGACATATTTTGCGGGAATAAAAACGTTCTGTCACGTTTACTTCATGTATTTGACTAAAATATTACTGTGAGCAGAACCCAAGCGTTTGATGGTTTAAAATTGTTCGGAAATACTTTGATTGTCCATGTTCAAAAATAATTTGCCAGTCGGACGTTCCCCATGATGATGGTGGAAATGATGATGTTAGCCTTTACTTAAAACGATAGTCTTAAGTCTGAATCTAAAGGAAAGTAGCAGCCTCCAGTGGTGTTGTTTGGCGATCACCTTGACGTGCATTTCTTAATATTTGTACACTTGTTGGGCTATTAGGTTTACATGTTACTACGTTGCTATCTTTTTGCAGGTTCAGTCGTTAAACGGAAGTGAAATGGACACGGTCTTCGATGAGACGATAACTGGAGAACTCCCGGATTGTCGATTACCGTTGTTTTTCTCTTAAGTTCTCATCTTGCAAGAGAATCAGCGACACTGTTCTTTATTCCGCTGGAACTTTCTTGACCGAATTACAGAGCAGAATAGCGCGTCCAGGAACTGGCGGCCAGTGCTGATACCAGTTCAATACTAAATACCTTGACGTACGCAGAAAATGCTGGAATAAAATTGAGATGCAACGTTTTCAAGGAACTGTCTAGTAGACACCATTATTTTCATCTAATGAGGAAGTTTAAGTCAAAGTGGTGTAGCTTTTAACAAATTAAACTCGGATGTAACTAACAAACCTTGATAAAAGATGTTTACATGCGTTTTATGTACGAGAAGAAACGACTCGCATTGCAACTATAATGGCTTTGAAGTCAATCATAACGGTCACGTTTCTTTTGTGTGTCAGAACTTCTGATTTGGTTTTAAGTCTCTTCGTAGATAATTATTTTTGATCGAGTAAGTTAATAAGAAGATAGATTTTACGGTATATTTTAATCCAGCTTCGCTTACTGAAGTATTTTTTAAATGTAGGTTTTTAATTAATTTTTAATTATAAATGATAGCTAGCAATTTATACGAGGGCAACAATTTAATAAGTTTGATAAATATTTTGTTTCACCATCGATAAATCAAGAATGATGGATTGATTGATTGACTGATTGATTGACTGACCAGTGACTGACTGACTGACTGACTGACTGACTGACTGACTGACTGACTGACTGACTGACTGACGGACGGACGGACGGACGGACGGACGGACGAACGAACGAACGGACTGACTGACTGATTGACTGACTGTCTGTGTGTGTGATGGACGGACGGACGGACGGGCGGATTGATTGGTTGATTGATCTTTTACGTGTATTCAGATCATGCATAAAAATACATGTGAGAGGAATACGTTTTAGAAATAGACGTTTATATGACTCTGTTACTTGGCCGTGCAAAGCGTAACAGCATTCGATATTCGAATGGAGATGGCATTATTCAGTTGAACTCCGAAACTCGAAGATTCCTTGCATTATTGAAAGTAATAATCAGTTTTTAGCTACCCTGCGAGCAGAGTGTTCTTCGATCTTCCTAGATTAGTCGGGAAATCTAGGAAGATCGAAGAAGACTCTGCTCTCAGGGTAGTTTTTAGCCGGAACGCTTCAAATAGTCATTTTGTGTTACCTGCCTCTAAATGGAAGCAGGTGACCGACATAATAACAAGCATAATTAAATAGAAGACACTGCATCGACAACCACGGAGAGCTAAATGATAAACTGAAAAGAGGATCTTTTGTGAAGATTTCATTTCGATTGTAACTATCTCTCTATTTGTTGAATATTAAAGTAGCAAAGTGTGGTGTATACAAAACGGCTTCAGTTGTCTTTTGTTTTTTTTTTAAGTTTTTTTGGCGGTTCAAAGTCGAATTGAACTTTCCAGATTTCTATTCAATCATAGGCGTGTTTTCGCTAACTATTCAAAATATTCTTGAACGTTGAGTAAAAGCTTTAGAAAGTTATACTTAAAGCTTTAACGAGATCTTGTATACCTGTGTATTTCGACTTCAGTCGAAGTTTGGATGTGTTTTAGCTGTTGTAAAAATAAGAGACGACACCGAACTTTTTATTACATGGACCTTTAACGTCATAAGAGCGATTTTATGTAATTACAATACGATTTACACGCTCTGCTACGTTTACTGAAGAGAGAGAATTGGTCATTTTGAAGTTTAATCTTAAGCTAATAATATTTTAGAGAACAATCTACCCTCCCGCAGACCGAGCAAGTTGAAAAGTATGAAGTCCTCCGATTTTCAGTATAAATTCCTTCCATGGTTTCCAAATTGTTCTACAGCTGAACAGACAAGCGTCATGCCGTGCATGTTATTGCTACCATCAAGCAACCTCGTTCCCAGGGTCTCTCTTCTCTCGCTCTTGGGGGCGGGGAGAGAGAGACCCTGGGAACGAGGTTGACCATCAAGTTGATTTGTCAAAATGATAAACGCGCATTGGGGCGAATCTATCTGTCAATCACTCCTTTAATTTACCTTTTGGCGCTACGCGAGATCAAAAATGCAAATATGTCGTGAGTTCAGTTGAAAGTTGCTTGCCACATTCTTACCGAAAGCTGTCGGATACAACAAGCACGGAATTTGCTGAGACATCAACTATGTGACGAACACACTTACCACGGGAAGGGGACCATCGCACACTGGAGTTGGATGGTAGGAGTGCCAAGGTAATTGTAGGTATTGCTGTCGTTTTAATTTTTGTGTATTGGCAGTTTCATTTTGTTGAATAACAACCTAGTGCTAACTTCCGTTTTCGACCTGTTTCGTTCACACATTCGAAGTCGAAACATTCCAACCTATGTCTGAATTGCTTGCATCTGCTATGGTGAGCTTTTTCTGGGGGATTTGTAACAATTTGTGAGAAATGGTGACATATAGGTCTATATAGCTCGAAATAAATTCATTTGCATTCCACGTCACAGACAGTGGAGGAAAACTATCTCATGCGCAACATATGCGAATTCGTTTATTGCCGAGTCTACCTCTTTCATTATCGTATTAAATGAATAGGAAAGGATGAATCAAACAAACAGATATTGATCGAGCTACTGTATGTTAAATGAATTAAACCAAATATTGTTTCCCAATAAAGCACCAAATGCAGCAGCTTGGGCTACAGATTAGCATATGTGTTTCCTTAATTGTAAACTATGCAATTATTGGGTGATCTTTAATAAATCACTTTCGGTTCACCTTTATTTCATCCCAATGAACAAAATTTCCACCCTGGAGATACATGTTGGGTTCGTAAGCCAAGCTATCTAGTAGGATGCAATAAATTATCAGATTGGAGTACTTAGGAATTTGAAATTAAAAATAGTTGATGCGTAAAGTTCATTGCTCAGATGTTTTAAATAAATTTGTGAATTTTTTGTAGACTTCACTATCTTGAAGCCAGCAAAGCGCAGTTCTTTTACGTTTACAAACACTGTATGACACATACCAGTGAGTTTGGGAGATGGCTGCACGCAGGCTATCGATCGAAAGCGAAAACATTACCTTATTCTAGCTATTAAATCCAGCACTGTTGCGAAACGCGTATCGGTTGAAGGAACAGCAAGTTTATAAACTGTTTTCAAGAATTTTCGACAAGGAAGGAAAAGTTTTTAAAACGTCGTTTTGTTTTATGCATAAACGTATGGTGCTTTCCATTCGAAGATGTCATGTGTGCGGCTGTGAGAAGTAACTTCCGCCTCAGAAAATTTAGTAAAAGCACTGAGATTCCTAAATGGTAAAAATAATACAGGGACTAATACCAGTGAGAGGTGGTGAACAGTACGTGTTGCTTTTGGAAACGGCAAAGCCTAGCGCGATAAACAGTGTTTAATGAATGGAACTTCCGTATGTAATTTGTGACTTTTTATATAATCGATAGCTTATCAAACTCACAATCTGTTCGCGTTGAAGATTTTATTAATCAAATGTCATAAATACAGCTGTTCTTAGTTTTCCTGATACATTTTTCGAAGTATTTCTCGAATGCTCTCGATTACAAACCAGACTCGTTTTGCTAAAATCGCTCCGTCAGTTTTAAGCCCAATCAACTGCTCCCCTGG
Source organism: Meandrina meandrites (assembly GCA_963693305.1). Classification (NCBI taxonomy): domain Eukaryota; kingdom Metazoa; phylum Cnidaria; class Anthozoa; order Scleractinia; family Meandrinidae; genus Meandrina; species Meandrina meandrites. The sequence goes on along the minus strand of OY855907.1, from coordinate 28,952,567 downwards.
AAATGTGTCTGGTATTTGAACCTATTTGACGGGCTATTACTCCCCACCGTGGGAGCGGGGGAGGAGGAGGGGGGCGGGGGGCATTTGCTGGCAAGGACTGCTCAGCGGTAGGGCATTCATCAGTTTAGTCGACAATGGAGAAGTTTACATCCGTCAGTATTGTTTCGAACACAAGCCTTTTATTACTTAACGTCAGAGATTATTAAAAAAGCAAAACTTTTTTTAACTAACATGTTGATATTTTGGGACAATTTAATTTTCAATTTACAAACATAAATTTAACTACAATGCGCCTCAACACACTGATTCATTTAAAACACTAGAATTTGAAGGAAAGTATTGCCTAGATTACTTAACCTTTAGGTAAACTCGCAAAATTTGGTCATTATTGTTTGCGTGTTACATAATTTGACATGTCGTGTGTGACTATTGGATGGTATGGCTATCAGAATCCGTCAAAGCTAAACAGGGAATATCAACGTTTGTTATCTACGATAATAATAATGGTATTTGATGATAAGGTTATCAGAAAAATTACCATCACGAACACCTGTTACTATAGCATCTAATCAAATCAGGGTATGGTGACAAATTGTAGTTGAAGTCCTAATTACTGATGTGATGTTGCTTCAAATTTAGGTTCAACAAAGTTTTACAGTACAACTGCTGTGAGCATCTGGCTGGAACACCTTAAATGGCAGCTGCTCCACCTGCACCTCTTGCCAGTTCTGTAGAGAAAACAAATGGAGCCAAGCTCAGCAGACTTCTTATTGATGGTGGAACAACGGTTTTAAGAAATGTTTTTGATAGATATCATCCTCCTGCAAAACTGGCTGCTGATCTCAACTTACAATATAAAACGCTACTTACTCTCTCTCGTCGGCGAATTCTCAATAAATCTCAGTGGGACAAGCTGTTCCCTCCTAGTGGAGCCATACCAGACTCCAACTCTTTCGATATCACTCTTCTATTCCTGCTTCTTACCAACATTTGTGGACTATCCCCTCCTCCCTCAGGATGGCACACTAAGCCATCTCCAAGCGACATTTCTCTTGAGGCAAACCTTGCTCGAGTTAAGTTCTTCCGCAATGAGTTGTATGGTCATGTGACGACCACTGGCGTTGATACCCCAGCGTTGAATGCCCTGTGGCTGGAAATTAGTGCTGCTCTTGTTTCTCTTGGGCTGGATCAGGCGGAAATCGATAGATTGAAGGCAGAGCGCTGCGGAGAAGACGATTATCTTGACGTGTTACTTGACTGGACTGATAATGAACAAGACATCAAGTCACAGCTGAAGGATATACATCAGTGTCAGACTGAAACACGACAAGATGTTGATAAAATACTTCAGATCGAAAACGAAACACATCAGGCAATTAAAGATACACGTCAGACCCAAAAAGAAACTCACCAAGCTGTTGAAGAAGTACATGAAACTCTTCAGGCCGGTCTACAAGAAGTCAAACAGGAGGTTGATAAATTAAAGAGAAAAAGAGAGATGGACAGGGCAGATGACCTGCTCAGAAACTTAGCTAAGTCTGAGTTCAAAGGAGACATTGAATATCACGCACAAAGATTCCAGGAAGGAACCCGAGAGTGGATCTTCAAAAAAGTTGACGGCTGGCTAGATGACAAAAGTTCCCCAAACCGGGTGATGGTCATCAGTGGAGCTGCAGGGATGGGAAAATCTGTGATTTCTGCCGTCATTTGCAAAAGAATGCAAGATGCTGGTAGACTGTCAGGAAGTCACTTCTGTCAACATAACAATGTGCGTTACCGAAATCCTCGACTGATGCTTCAGTCCTTGGCCTGTCATCTGAGTCATGCTCTACCAGAGTACAAGATTGCTCTTGTGGAACAGATGTCAAGAAATCTGGGGCCGGTAGAACTCAACAGTATGGGTGTAGAGGAGCTATTTGCTTTGCTTTTCAAAGAACCACTTAGTACTGTGAATGACCCGGAAAGAAACATCCTGATGGTGATTGATGGCCTCGACGAAAGTGAATATCAAGGTCGCAATGAGCTGCTGGATGTTATTGCCAATCAGTTTTGCAAGCTTCCCCAGTGGATTCGATTTTTTGTGACAACCCGGACAGAAATAAACATCGCAGAAAGCCTGAAAGATTTGCAGCCTATAAAGCTTGAACAAAACCAAGAAGAAAACTTAAGGGACATTCAACTGTTCTTTGAAATGCAGCTGACCCATAAAATTGAAGAAGAGCGTAAAGATGTTCTCTTGCCAAAGCTCGTTGCAAAATCCGAGGGCCTCTTTCTATATGCTTATTTCCTGATAGACTACATTCAAAAGAATATTTTGCTCCTCACCCCAGAGCAGCTGGAGAGCAGTTTGCCGTTGGGTATTTCATCCGTTTATCTTTCTCATTTTAAACGTTTAGAAAATGAACTTTGCAAAGAGCTAAAGATCGAAGAAGACCAAATGTTGAATTTCTTGTGTGCCTTAATCGCTTCCAGAGAACCATTGCCAGTAGCTTTTGTTTCCAGACTGTTGAATCTTAGCGGAAGGCCCTTGTCTGTTCAAAGAAAAATTAACAGAGCCATCGCATCAATCTCTTCACTGTTACCAGTTCGAGATGATTGTCTTCACTTCTTCCACAAATCGGTCAAAGACTGGTTAACAAATACGTCATGCTATGGTGGACACGATTTCACCGTGGACGAGAAAGAAGGCCATGAGATTCTTTTCAACATTTGTAGGAATGAGCTTGACAGCATCAAGCGAAAAGGTGTGCACGATACACAGTTCAGTGACACGGAAAGATACGCTTTGCAACATGGTGTCCAGCACATGATTGAGGTAGATAGAGCGGATGAAAAGTCAAGTCCCTTCAACGTAGAAGAGCTGGTAACTATGTATGTGACTGACGTGGAACTTATTTATGCCAAACTTTGTGTAAACAGCACGGCTTCCTCAGAGGATATTTTCAGTGTTCAGAAGCATCGTAAGGCAGCTTTACTCAGCGAACAAAGCAATTCTCTTGTAATCTCTTTGCTAAAATCGCTAAGAAAAAACTCTTTCCTGTTAAGAGACCATCCGCATCTTTGGTTCCAAAGTGTTATCAATGAAGGACCTCCTGAGCTATCTTCTAGGGCAGCAATGATTCTGGAAAACAGGCTTCCCAATGTACCATACATGAAATACTTAAACAAGGAAGAGCGGAAGGGAGCAGTTCAAGCCCGATTTTATTGTTCGGATACCGTGGCGTGTTTTGATGTTTCACCTGAAATGGACTACATGGTGTGTGAGTGCCGAGATGGAACAATCCATATGTGGTCTCTTGAGACTGGCAACAGGGAATGGGTTCGACCTTCATTGATGAAAAGAACCTACGCGGGTGTGAAATCCTATAGTAATGGCCGCCGTTTCGATAGGGGTGCCTATCGCATGAAAGGTTATGACTTGACTTATTATCATTCTGTCGTTTTTCACCCATCTGGGAAATATGTCCTGCCAGGAACTCTCCGAAGTGTTTACACTCTCAAAGGAGACTGTAGTGACCTTTTTCCAAGTAGTAACTGCACTTTCTCATGTTGTGCTTTTCCAGGAGACCTAAAAACAATTTTAACAGACTGTTTTGATGATCCCAAGACAATAGTTTTGTGGAGTATGGAAAATGGTAAAGAGCTGAAGAAAATAGCATGGGATAATATTATTACATCTTTCGCAATTTCTCAGGATGGTTCACAAATCGCTTTCGGTGACGTAGATCGTTGTATCTACCTTGTTGATGTGGACAGGCGGCGTGTAGAGGTTTTGTTCCAGCGTGAATATTCAGCGTGTGGATTGATGCACTTCACCCCAGACAATGAGGCCCTTGTTTGTGGCAATTTCCATTATTATTCAGACCAGGAAGGTTGGCATTCTGAATGTGATACTAAACCATCATCTCTCCTTTACCAGTTCAAATCGTGTCAGTTGACCCAAAGGGACTTCACCTTGTGGCCAATTGAATCGACAACGGTGGCGGAAAAACATTTTCTTCTTGACGATTTATCCTCCGGCTGTGTAGACAATGTGCCCAGTGCTTTTCCATTCTTAGAGACGGGATTTTACAAGAATTTGAATAATGAAACAGCTTTAGTTGGAAGCCCGTCTTTTGAGTACGTCGCCACAGTTAACGCTGACTTTCTCAACGAAGTGACTTCTGATTTCACCAGGCAAGTGGTCAAAGAAGTTTTATTTTCTTTTGAAGGAGATGCCATTTATTCTGTTATTTCAGATGAACATGAATATAACGCTAGTGAGGTACTAGTGGCTGTAATCCGAATGTCAACTCACGAAATGCTGGCGAAAAAAACTTTCACTTGCCAATCACTGTCTCTTGTCCCCATGAAGGACGGTGTTGTAATATGTCTGAAAGATCAAGAACCAGTGCTGTGGAATTTTGAGCTGACCGAATGTATCCGTTCTTTTACCGGAGTAACAGGCACTAATTATGAAAAGCTCGTTCGTTTATCAGATGAGCTGATAGCCTGTCAATTGCCTCGCCGTACATTGACCCCTGATGATCTAACATCCAGTTTTGTGGAGCGTCTTCATTCACCAGAGGTAGATGATGAGGTGACCAATTTAGCGGAGCTTCTTCGCTCATTAAAGTCCGATGACTCCACTGAACAAACAGTCAATGATTCAGTGGAAGTAGATGACTCTTCAAATGAAGACGGCTCGTTGGTATTAAACAATTCATCAGTTTCAGACATTTCTGTGGACTACGATACTTGTATCGCATCCTTCATTTATGACATTTCGACAATTTTTGCAGGTTATCGAATGCTTGCTTTTGACATAATAAATGTTACCAGTGGGGAGTGTATTTCTTCTGTGAAGGTAAAGGTTGGCCTTGGAAACAATATTGTAATGTTTATTTCGTGCAGTAGCCAAAACCAGCTGTTAGTCTGTATCAGCGAGGAAATAAACAACTATTTTGGCGAGGAAGAGTTAACAGTTAGTTTAAGGAACAATAACGTACTTAAACCTGTATGGCAAAGAAGCACCAAGCGGTTTGAACATGAACTTATTATCACGCCAGGCTTTATCTTCTCCCCTGAAGAAGAGTTTGTTGCCACGTGGAACACATTCGATTCAAGCTATGGTATACACATTCTTGATGCCAAAACCGGAAAAACCTGCATCACATTGCTCAAAGATCACAAAGGAATCATTGATTGTAAGTTTGTTGCCAATCGCGAGACCCTGGTTTGCTGCAGTAGGGACAACTTTCTTAGATTGGTTAACATCCGGTCTGGTGATCTGCTTAGTGTGCTAGACGTTGAAGAGCGACCTTACTGTGTCGGAGCCTGTCTGGGTAAGCCTCTTGTCGCCATTGGTTTATCAGGCTCCAGATTGAAATTCATCCATGTGGAGTTGCCAAGAGTCAAGGACTCTGAAGCGAAGAAAGGTTAGATATGATTTCATGTAAACTGGTTTCAGTGATTCCCTTACGCTTACTGGCTAATTAATGTTTTTTCTGTACATAGTTTACTGCAATACAGATTTCGAATGAAAAGGAACCTTAAAAACTATTCTAGCTTATCCAACATCTATTTAAAGCATTAAAACGTTTGATGTAATAAACCCACTAGTAATACCCCAAAAGGAGTTGACTGCATTATTATTTCTACTATGTTATGTCCAACCTTGTACTATATATGAATTTGGTTCATTTCAATAGTTTCCTTTCCTCGCGTTGGTTCTCCCAGTAGTTACACTTTATGACATATCTTGCGGGAATAAAAATGTTATGTTACGAAAAACTTTTATTTATTTGCTTGACTGAGGGCGCTTTACATTTGTCAGAACTGGCCGGCCAGACTGGTATATTCGAGAACTGAATTCCGTTGTTAGTGAGATTTGTCCAGTCAAATCAGTCAATATACATTGTTATGATAAACTAGTGGGAAAATTTCGTGGAAAAGTCCCAATTCACCGTGATTCAAAAACACCGGACCGGTCGGCCAGTTCTGACAACTGGAAAGCGCGCTAAAATGTTGCTGTGAGCAGAACCAAAGCAGAATGCCGAATGGCTGACGTGAAAGAGCAAAACTTGCGCTTTTATTTTGAGATGTCTTTTCCACCGGGGATAGTCTGAAATCTAAGAGTAAAGGAAGGAAACAGTTTCCCAAGGTGGTTTTTTGTGATCACCCTGACGTGCACTTTAAATATTTGTACATACCTTAGGATTTTAAGTTTACGTGTCAATACGTCTCTATTTTTTGCAGGTTCTGCAAGCATGAATCAAAAGTAAAATGAACACACAGCCTTGGAGAGACGGTATTTGGAGAACTCTCGGATTGTCGATTACCGCTCTTTTGCTCTCAAGTGCTCATCATGGGGGAGAATCAGCCACAAGCTTAGATTCCACTGATGCTGGAACTTTCGTCACCAAATTTTAGAGCAGGATAGCAAGTCCAGGAACTGATGGTCAGTTTTGATAGCAGTTGAACACTAAATACTCTGAAACATTCATGAAATGCCGCAGTGCATATTTCATGAAACCTTTCAAGGACCTGTTAGCGTTATAAGTTAAAAATTAAGTCAAATAGTTGTTGCCTATATTAGGCTACTGTAGCATTGTCTTGAGCCCCGTTTTAACCAACTTGCATGTAACGAACACCATGATAAAACGAAAACGAAGACCTGACCCGGTCTTAATTAGCATAGATTTTTACGATTTTATTTCCGCGTTTACTCCTTAGTTAGCTTTTGTTTCGATTGAGAAGATATATCAAATACTCGAAACAGTGTTTCATCGGCTATCCAAACACCTCAATTTTTTTGTCTAAAATACTCCGCTGCTCGTCGTATTTCAACTCTCTTCTCGGTGTTTGGATATCCTGATGAAACACTGTCTCTCGTGTTTGATATATGACTCGAAATTCATACCGTGAAGTGTTCTGACGAGACATAGTAGCAACACATAATAGGCGATGATGTCAATGTACTGACACAGTTGTATGCCTGAAACAGCCAGAAAAATTTTGATTTTGACCCCGGGTGTTTGCTACATCCGAGATGTACGAATACAACAAAGAAACTAGGATATAATCGCTGGGAGGGGGGCGCTAGTAATACAGATCGCACTGATCCCTGTTTTTTTGTTTTTGTTTTCACCCCTAAGGTAATAGATGGAACTCATCCCAGGGGTATCAGTAGTTCGTATAGTGTGATGGTTCCAGATATGTCCAGGATTGAACGCTAATGAGATGCACGTTACTCATGATAGGTATCACAAAGTGTCCTCCTTAATAAAATTTCACCAAAACACATCTAATTCCGTCAAATATGGAGCAATATGGAAATGCCAAATAACCCAGGCAAACATGAAGTACTTATTAAACAATACTTGCGTTCAATCAAGGACATAAGTGCCACCTTCACCCGAACAATCATATTATACCAGGCACGGGGGAGGGATGCAGACCGGCATAGCGTCACAGCCATTCCTGGGAACAGTGACGAAATGCTGCCAATCAACCTGTTGCTACGAATGACATTGACATGACTTGAATAGCAAAATGTTTTAGAATTTCAATATTTTCAGAAGACAATTTGGTCAAATTTTTAAACTTCCGTTTCGTGCGTTAAATTTGTCAACAGCAATTTGAAATGTCGAAAAACTGTTGAACAATACATGTTATTTCCAAAAGGCAATCTATTGTTTCAATCGAGCAATTGTGGCATGCATATGCTTAATAAATTATAAGATGATGAAACATTTTGCCCACCATTGCTTTATTGCTTGACTTTTGCTCGAAATTTAAGCGAAAGTCGGCGTCTGTGCAGTCACGGTTGCTAGTGCTTTCAGTCTTGCACGATAAAGAAGGTTCCGTGCTCAGCTAGGAAGCCTCCGGGGCAAAACATGTTTACCCTAGCAACCGTTTTTGTGCCTTTGCGCATGCCCCGTATCCAGGTACTGCTATGTAGTGCCCAGGTTCCCGGAATGTTTAGCTGCTCCCCACTGCTCTACACAAACTAATAATTCATCTTGCTAGCATAAAATTTCCTCAATTTTACATGAAAATTGTAGAGCCTGTAAAATTTACTGACTACTGTCATAAATGTGAAAGAAATAATTATCGCGAACTTATTCTTAAACGTCAATTGGAAAGGCATTTGGCGCCATCTAGCCTAGAAAAACGTATCGAAATTTGATTGATAACGTTATTCAGTATAAATCTCAAGAATTTGAATCCGAGAATGAACGCCTCTGTGGAGTAATGAAAGCAATAATCATTTTTAGGCATAATCCTTGGCAGTTCTGAGCTAAACGCATTGAGCGGCGTTGCCACCTTTTCCTGGTAGTTACGTATAAAAGCTCGCTAAAAGATATCAGCTGAAAGAAAATTGCATCCTTTCTTTGTCAAATTATAGTTAATCCTTAATAATCAACTTGAGATAAAACGATACGGAAAAAGATATTTCTGATCACTGGGTACTTCGCAATTCAACGAAATCCTCTGACACTCAGAGCGGGCATCGCATAAGACGAGCGCGCGATAAACAAATTGATCACTGACAAAATTAAGAGGAGGCTTTCCTTTCACGAGTCACTTGCCCTGGGCATACAACAATCACCTAATTTGAATACAAGTTGTCGCTATAGCAACGGCCAAATGAACCCATCCAAAGTAATTGTGTTTATAACTTAGTTCCAAGACGAATGTCACATTTTAAATTAAAGAACAATCCTTGACTTGCTTTGTGATAATAACTACTTGTTTAGGTTCTTGTTAGAGGCGAAGTCGTGTAAAGATAGATATCGTTTTTTATCGCTTATTTGTAAGTGATTTTACTATTATTAGAGGATTTAGAGCTAATAAAGTTTAGCAATAGCATAAAAAACCAAGAGTGTGATTTAGAGATTTACTTAATTTACCTCCAATTCAGCATGATCAATAAGGCTGGTTTCCATATATGGTTGGGAAACAACCTAGCTATCGCGAGAAAAACCATTAGGGCACCGCACCTCCCTATCACCATACAGTACGCTAGATAAATTGCTGACCTAGCAGACTGCAGGACGCGTGTCACATATAAATTAAAGGTGATGACGAACGAGGACACAATTGGTGGTTTTCACTGTCACGCAATAGAAAAATAAAATCGAAACCATTCTACGACAGAAGCTATGAATTTCAGATATTATAGACGATAAATAGATAAACAATTTTTCCAAGTCTCAGGTCTGTGCGGTGCACCGTTTGCGAGTTATTTGCCGAAACTTTCCACGCAAATTTATAAGGCTCAGTATGGAAACGCCATAATTGTGTCCTTCCGAGGGGCACAAATATGGCCGCCGTGATGTCAGAGAAACCATCTGGAACTTAATTTTGTTATTAACAGCGACTACTTTTGGTTCATGATCTACTTTACTTTTACATAAACAGCAGTTAGTACATTGGGAATGTTCAATCTGCAAAAATAGAAAGGAAAGGCCTTTTTCGAATCAAAACAACTTTGTCACGGCACACAGCTTGATATCACATATGGCGGAGAACTCGAATATTCAAAATGCTCTGTTTTAAAAACGAAGGGCACAACCAAGCTGGAAATTTGCAAAACGATATATTTTTAGTTCATCTTACACCTAGTGGCATCGAAAGTTGAGCAGGCCTATTGAATTTTGATTTCAGAATTTTATGACGTAACATGAAAACCAAGAATACTGTGGACACAAATGTTTTCCTATTTGCCCGCGTGCTCAACAATGTTACGGACACACAATTTGTGTCGGAGACACAAAAATGTTTCCGACTTCTTTTAGAAATATTTTGTGTCCCCAACAAATGTTTCCCGGTTTGTGCAGCATGGAAACAATCATGAGCAACAATGTGTCCACGCCAGCCACCGCCGTAAGTGTAAAAAATTGTCTTGCTTACCACGAGTCGCGCCTTAGCCCAGTGGATACAGCGCCCGCGCAGTGTTTGGGAAGTCATTGATTCCATTCCCGTTGCATTCGTTTTAGAAGAATTTGAAAAACAACCAAGACAGTGATCGGGGGCTGTAACGGGACCAAAATCAAAAGTATCCGGTGAACAATCGTATATAATCAGTCTCTCACAGCCAAACAGTCGAAAACAGAGATTTTATCATGATCAGGTGCTCGTCCCGGTCGAGTGTCAACAGTTGGCACATAGCCTGCGAGCCCAATTTTGAAGTTCGTTCCTTCCATATTGTAGCTCTTTTGAATGAAGGATTTTTTTGTAACACTCAATACCTGATCAACTTTAAAACCTTTATTTCATTTTTCAAAGCATGCATGAAGTGATCGTTCGCCAGTAAACTAATAGTAAAAGTGGTAATTTAGTAGAAAACACTCGTACCTTTTATTTTGCGAATTTGTTCTGGCGAGTTTGTTTTTAAAAATATATCGGTCGTGAAATTTAAGTGGCCATGAGCCAAGCTCGGAAAATGACTTAAACGAGAAACCCACAAACTTTGAGAAATGAAGTTTTTCCCAGAACAAATGGTATTTTGAAACAATAAGTTCAATCCCCTGTCCGTCAAGTTATCTACATTGAACCGATTGAAAGATATCACCTTTTTCTACCATTGGTTACTCCAGCAAAACTTTCCACACTTTCGCATTCAAGGTAACTTTCACATTTTACTTCACAATGTCTGGTTGTTAATTTTAAACATTTCTTTTATTAATTTTTTATTGAATGTACATTTGTACAAAGAACACAGGCATATGAATAAAATAAAGCCATAAAATTCTTACTTTTCACTTTTCTTTTCAATTCTTAAATAAAATAAGGAAAATGTCACTGACCTATAGCCACAAAATTTTAATAAGAAAGGCTTGCAAAATGTAACTGATTCAATCTGCAATTGTCATCCTCCTTTGCATGTGTTAGTGAGTAATCAACATTTTTTTACAAAAAATAAACAAAACTTTCATTTCTAATCAGTGTTCCTTGATACGGACAATAAACTCTCGTGGTTAAATTGATTTCTCATCTCCAATAACTTGTGAATACAGACAGATTTCCGCTTGGTTGTTTCCACCTGTATTTGCAAGTTTTTCACCAGTCACAATTCTTTTGGTCGGCACTTGTAGCCTCTGACACAAGCTGTCTTTTAGCATTTGCATGGAATTCACTTTAGATTGTAAGCCAATCAGATTTGAATCTGCAAAGCATCAGCTTTCAAACTGGAACTATCAACCTGTCATAATTCCTGACAATAATCAAAATAATCCTGGTCTCTGTGGATGATTATGACATGGTAAATCCTGGCCTGTTGACCACATTTAAATTCTCCTTACTGAATGCCACACGTTTCTTATAATGTTAGTTGTGAGAATCCAGTGGTTCACCAAAACATGTGCATGCCTCGTTGATGGATTTGATTATTCTCATCACCGGCTTACTTGCCAATGCATTGAAAATGTAAAGAGAATTTAGATGTTTATCACTAGAGAATAAAAAATCAATTTTCCTCGGAGTCCCCAGATGGGAAAACAAAATGGGAGAGATGCAAAATTACTTTCAGAAGTTCTGATGATAAAGAGCTCCCACCAGGGTGAGGCCAAAAGGTGGCACAGGACCGGTCCAACTGGCGGAATACTGTGGAGGCCTTATGTGTAGCTTGGCACTGAAAGGACTGATAATGATGATGATGATGATGATTTCCTCACAGCTGAATACAATATTGGCCATGACAGCACAGCACAGGCCAACTGTCCACTCTAAAGCAACAATCCCCATCTGAGCAGGGCATGTCTCTTGTGTGGTCTGTGCACTTCATAACACAGCACTGAACTGCTGTCTCTGCCAACAAGCAGATAGCATTTAAAATTAACTTCTTTGTTTGGATTTGAGGGTTCGCTTTACAGTGTGAACAAGTGCATCTTGAACAACTGGATAGGTTCGTGCACAACCTTCCATGCAACACTTTACAGCCTGCAAAAAAGAGTAAATAAAACAATATTAGATTAAAACAGCTAGAGAAACTTTGGCTTGTGTTACCAATTGAAGCATTTCTCATTCTCTCAAACTTCAAATTCTGCTTCTATACCATAACGTTTCAAAAGGACACCCAAGTAACAAAACAAGAGCCATATATGTCATTTGTGCGACAAACTACAGTTTTCATGTACAGCATAGAGCAACCTTGTTAGCATTATTATACTCCACAGGCTTTTCCAAGGTCACCGAATAACACAGAGTTGGGACTTGGGAGCATACCAGAACTGTTTTGAACAGTGTATCGAGCATATATGTGGAGGGGGACAAGGGGTCTGAACCTCCCGCCTCCCATACCTTTGTACTCCCGCCTCCCACCCCTTTCCGTAGAAGTTATCTCCTCTTTGTCTGATATCTATTCCGAAATAAAATGAAATGTTGCAAAATTTTACTCGTTTTCTCCCGGTTCCTGCCACCTTATGAATCCCGCTTCCCGCCCCTTTTCTCCCGGGCTCCCGCCACCCTGTCCTCCTCATACATGTGTACACAATTAATTAATTAATTAATTAATTAATTAATTAATTAATTAATTAATTAACTAACTAAGTAAATAAATCAATAAATTTTAAGATTTGCCTTAGTACATGTACCTTGATTGACTGGTCATGGGTCAGTTCACCATCTTGTAACAAACCAGACACAACATTCATTGTGGGAAGGAAGGCAACTGTGACTTTACCGTCGACTTGTGATGATGAGCTCTGGTAAAGTAATATATTTAATTAATTTTGATAGAATGAAACATAATGTTATGTATTATATTACTGGGGGAATTCATAAAAATAATAATATAATTCTTCTCTCCATACAATCCAGGTAAACCAAAAATAATGATAAAAACAATCTGATTCAATTTCATACTTCAGCTAGTACATTTAGTACAAGGAAATGGATATTCATAATGTACGTACGTACCTCTTAAAATGTTGGATCCATCATAGATGTGTTACCTTTCTGAACCTAAGATATTTGAAACAAAAGCATTAATTGTCTTCACAGTTATTGTCATTTTGTCTCTATACACTGTTTATCTCCATTGTTGTACCTCATTATGATTGCCGAGTTAAGTTGCATTTATTTAGCTGTTAGAAAAACCATCTCCTTCTCCCATCCCTCCTCCTTGATCTCTTGTCCTTCCTTACTTTTCAGGGGTTATAAATTAAGGAGACTGTTCAAGGTTTGACATCAATGATCTATAATTAGCAGCTGATTTCATTCTCTAGCAGTCAGAAAACTGGCAAACAACTGACTGCAGTTCCCTTACCAATGAGCAGGAAGAGACAAGGTCATACATTTCTATTCCAGCTTCTCCCAAAGCCAACAAAGCAGAAATTATCCCTGCAGAGAGGGCTGGCAAACAGCAAGCAAAAAAGTTAAACATTAGATTTAATAAGCAAGGCCCTGAAATTAAGATCCTGGAACTGACAGCTTAGAGATTAACCTAAAGAACAAGAAAGGAAACAACACAATTAAAAATACTCAGACAACTTAATTAGCAGGTCTGAACCTTGATCGTAAACTGAGTTCACCCAGCAAGGCACAGCAGTGAGTTGTGTAACTTGTGAACAGTCTTTCCAACAGGGTTGATGGAAAAAAGGCACAAGCACGGAATGAGAGAATATCCACTTATCTTACTGCACTCAGCAATATTAGAAAGCCTGTTCACATGCAGGCTGAATATAAAGCTTTCCTTTGCCTTTGGTGACTTACCATTTCCATCATTTTCTAAAACGGTGACATAGATGTCGACTTGGGCCTTGGGAAACTTCTCCTGTCAAGTAAAGAAGACAGCTAGCCTGTCAATTAGACAGCTTAGTACATATTACAGTCAAATAAATGCAACTGGGGCTGCCCATCGTGTTTTTAGCCTTTTACAAGACAAGCTCAGAACAAAAGAATTGGAGTTCATTCATCAGCAGTTAAATTTGCGTCTTACAGACTGGTCCACTGATGAAGGTAGTCCAAAATCTCCTTTTGTTCCAAACTTGTCTTGTGATTGGCTACAAGTTTGTAAATAATTTATTATTTATTGCACTTGCACATGTATTGCTCTGAAGGTTTTCCAGTAAAACAGTCAACTTACCAGGCGAACTGCTGGCTGCAGGGCTTGGACAACAAAAGATGAAAACTCTTTCTCTTCAGAATCCTGATGAGAGAATTTTTAGTGAACTTACTACCAGTAATTAAACATAATAATAATAATAATAATAATAATAATAATAATAATAATAATAATAATAATAATAATAATAATAATAATAATAATAAATAATAATAATAACATATAACATTAAATAACACATTCAGAATCTGCAGTGGCATTTGCATTGAGTGGTTCTTCCACTGTTCCCTGGTCAAATTATTTGGAATTTAGAATTGTGAAGAGTCAGGATGAGAACTGACCACAAGAACCCACATATGACACCAGGTCTGGGAATCAAACTCAGGCCACACTGTTCTCACCCCCACACCACCCCTGCTATCCATAAACTAGTGAACTTATTACAACTACAAAGAATTTCCAACCTTCCATAGTTTAAGTGTGGATCAAGGATTTGTGTGGAAAACTATAAAGAAAGTGTCAAGAGAAGGGTTTCTCCAGCTTCTTTTTCTGTGCAAGTGTTACATGTAATTTTTATTTCACACTGAAGCAATGCATGTACCATAACTGATTTACAAGGGGGGCCCTCAAACTTGGCCAGCCATCTTGCTTGTTTCATTTCTGGTATTCTCTTACTGAGTTAGTCACACACCCCATAATAAAAAGAAAACGAAAAAGATAAAAAAATTCACTTGACTACCGACAGTAGACATAAATGTAAATTTATAAAAATTAATTATAACAGTTATAACTATAATTTTATTAATAAAAGAATTACCTGTATGTGTTGTCTTCTCTGCCAGCATGAAAATGGTGCAAACTTAAATTCGCATGTGAGCTTTCCCTATGAAAAGAAAATGAAGAAAAATAAAACAAAAGCTCAGAATAAAACAAAACACAGAGCTTAATTTTTAGACCTCACTTGACCTGTTTACTTGTTAAAACACAACGACTAAGAAGGTATCCCCATAATCAGACAAAACATGAGTCACTGACAACAGTCTTTCTTTGAATATCCCCACAAGATGATTTATTCAATTTCAACTGAACAATGATTACAAACTGAACCAACCTTATCACTAAATTCTTGATGCCTCTGTGACTCTCTTGGTCCATATCTAAAATTTGGTCAAGACCTATAGTTGTCTGGGAACAGTGTTTATTGAGATCTGTAGTTATACATAACAATTTTTTGTTATTTTTTCTTTTTTATCTACAGTAGAGATCAGTATTAATATGTTTTGATTCAGTTTTATCCTTGGTACAATCAGGTATTTTTCCTTTGTTTCATATAATTCATTATCATAAATTAAATATTTAATTACTACACATCAGAACAGTAGAAAAAAAAACAAAATAATTATACCATCCAAGGCTAAAATTGAACCAACCTCATGAGAAGCATGCACTTGAAGAATATCAACCTTAGATCTTGACGTCTATCGAGGGCCAAGCTAAGGGTCAATATTCTCCTGGATTAAGTGTATGGTCCTGTATGAGCAAGGTTGTCGAAATGTTGTCCAAATGAACATCTCAAGCCAAGAAAAGGAGAGTGGTAGAGGATACTGAGATTTTGAACTTTAAAAGGCTTATTTATTTAAATCTTTAAGAAAACATTGAGCCATGTAGTAGCAAAGCTCCCTGTGCCCGGAGTGATGTGTTTTTTTATGATAGCAACAGACTGATATGGATGATAAGCAGCTCTATACAGTCAGGTGACTGTCCACTCTTTATTATAAGGATACACAGCACATGTGACTTTGGTCTTGTGCATCTCAATATATGCCGAGCCTCTTGCACGACTTACCACTCCTGACCGCAAAACTGTGTAAATACAAAGAACAAATTGCAAACTAAAGCATATGTACTTGTCAGTATTAGTATTTCATCTTTTGTTGTTTATATGGCTGGTGTAACTTTATTCTGTCCAGTACAAAATTGTTTTCTGTTCTTTCTTATGCCAGTGTTTGAGTTTATCATCACAGAGCATGGATAGATTCTGTTTGCGCATATCATGTAGATTGCATTTTTTAACGCCTGAAGCGTTAGGACCCACAATTGACCAGTCACCTGCTCAGAGCATTCGTACCGGTATCGAGGAGGTCATGGGTTTAAATCCCGTTATAGCCTTGAATTTTTTTCAGGCTAAAAAATGCAATTGCTTCAATTGCTTTCACACTGCGCGGATCATTTCATTCATTTCAGCTTATACTTTTGTTAAATCAACTTACACATTGGACGAAGTTCGTCCACTTTCCGGCCATCGTTTCGCAACCCTTCGCTACTTGTCTAGAAGAAAACAGCTTGAAATTACAAACGACCGAAATGATATTTAAAAAAATACATTCCTGTAGTTACCAGAGGTTTGTAAGAGCATTTCTCTCCTCCAAAAACAACTGGTTGCGTTTCTTCAGGACCAGCAATTCTTCTGTTATCAAATGGCATCGTGACTCGAAAAGTAAAGTGTCAATATTTGCCAGGCGTTCGCATTCTTCACGCGGAAAACTGGGCCAAGTGAAAGTCGAATGGTTTCAGTGGGGTAGGGAGGGAGAGACTCCAGTGAGAGGTACGATTTTGGAGACATAAATAACTCAAGCTTTGAAGATTTGTGATTACAAGGAAAGAAGAGTACAATAAAACGAATTTATTATGATAATATAATATTTCGAAATATGTGCACAAATTATTTCCAAATAGGGGAAATGAAACGCTCGCCTAAATACCTCCCCACCCCGAGATCATGAGATCGAGATCGAAAACGAAACCAAGGAGTGTCAAATTCCACCCTTCAGGGAGAAGCAAGCGCCAGTCATGGAAGGCAGCTGCATTGTTGAGAAACGTGGAATTGGCTAAAGGAACTGCAAGGGTATTGTAATTGGATGGTAAAGGAAGGTAAAGTTTTTAACACAGTTTGTTATGCATACATTGCATTCGATACGTTGTCGTGTGTACGGTTCAGACTCTGGTTGGTAACTTCCGCTTCGGAATAGTTGCAGCCACAACACAACAGTGTAGCCTAATTAGTGAAAGCAGATCCCTAAATGATTAAATAATACTGGTCAAGTGTACAGTGCGCGTTGCTTTGGAAAGAGAAAAACCTAGTGCGATAATACAGTGTTTATGGAATGCAAATTCTTTTGCACTTTGCTAATTAAGCTCGTGATCGCTTGTATAAACTAAGCTTATTTCACAAAATCTGTTCGTGATTCGACAGAGATTTTACTGTTCAAATATCATGAATATATTTGTGATGGGAAGACTGCAACGTAGTCGTCGATCTTTGTCATACATTTCTCTAAACATTTTCTCGAAGGCTGTCAACTGCAAAAACAGATTCTCTTTCGTGGCTCAGCTACATTTCTGTCATTCTTTCCTGTAAGCTTCCAGACATACCTAGATCTCTGTTTAAATTTAAATTCTTTGGATTCTGGTGGGTTTATCAAACTCCAGTCGATTGGGAGTAAACAACAGACATGCTTTACAGTTATCACTGTTCAGACAGAATTCTAGCAATTCTAACCTTCTTCTAGCAAAAATACATCTGGGCAGTAAAAAGAGGACTAATTAATTGAAAAAGAGAAATTGTATTTGATGTCAGTTCCCTTAGATTTCAAAAACAGAAAATGCCTTTCATTCTTAACAATGGATAGAAATTGACATTGTGGATTGACCTGACTCAATGGTATTTTATATCATGTTGTGAATGCCATGCTAAAACATAAGGCAACTTGTACTGAGCAGCAAAGCAGTTTTTAATTTTTTTAGTGGCAGAGTGAAGGTTTAGGGATAAATGATGTTTTTGAGCTAAAGAGTAAAATGCTTTCTGTAAAAAAGCTGTTCACTTTAGTTTACCAATTTTCAATGTCTTGGACACTCAGCTGCAGCTAGCAAGGACGCTAGCAAGCAATAGCGCTCAGTTTGAGGGACGCAAGGCAGCAGGCCAAAAGGGCTTTGATTGCTCTAAGCTAATGTATGCACATAATCAACTGCTCCTCTTGAACATTGATAGAATTGGAAAGGTTATCTGTCCCACTGTGGGCATTTGTTGGCAAAGTGCTGCCCACTGTTGGAGCAATTAACATCAGGTTAATTGACAAGAGATCTTAAATTAAATTTGATGTTAAAGGGATCCAATTATTTTCTTATAACCCCACAAAAGGATGCAGATGTGTATCCCTTTTCTGAGAGTTTGACACATTTCAGGCTACAGTAAGTGACAAAAGTGTTGACACATTGTCATTTTAAGCCAGCCATTGTATTGTAATACCCCCATATCACTGCTGTAGTTTGTTTCTGGAAGTCCTTTGCTGCAATCATACAACATTCAATGGTGGGAGGAGGGTGTTTTGTCAGAATGAATTGAAATTTAAAAAGTTACATTGCAAAGTCAATGTGCTGACACTTTTATCAAACGTTGTTAAGCTAAGATAAAGTTAGCCTGCGAGCAGGCTCCCAAAGAAAACGGCGAGCGAAGCGAGCCGAGAAAGGCCTAGGGGAGAATTAAAAGCGAGCAGACAAAGGTTTTATGCCGCCATTCCAAAGCACCTGCCGTGCACCAGATTCTGGTGCAACCTCTGATTGGTCAGATTACTGATTGTTGACGGGTCTTATTGACATCTTGATTTTGCTGACGCCATGAGATGTGATATGATCAAAATTTGCATTTCGGCTCAGCGAAGTGTAAACATGATGGTGTCTTCTGGCGGTGAGCGAGTTACAGATGATCTGTTTCAAAGAGTATTAAGCGATTCATTAAGGGAATTCATTCATATGAGACGGCTGAAAGAAGAACAGAAACGTTGCTTGCGATCTCTGGCGTAGTAGAAAGGAGGTGACAGGCCAACACGGACCGCTACGTTCGTGAAATTTGTTTATTTGCCGTTCCTCTGTACTACATTTGTCTAATGTAACCTATTGCTATTTTGGTTTGTTTTGGCTTATTCATGTTTGCAAGATATGTTTTTAGCTCTCAAAATGTTCGTTCTGGAAGGACGAGGTCTTAAATTTTCCGCTAAGATGTAACACCGGGCCCGGCTGTTTATTTTTGTTGCAAGATATGTTGCTTCCTTCACGGATGACTTATTTATTTTTGTCCAGTTGTTGTTGTGGAATATTAATCGATGCCTGGATTTCTCCTCCAAAGTAAGGGGTTTTTCACTGTTTTCCTCGTTTGCTTCATGGGTAAATGTAAGTGTCCTGCAATAAATTTTTGTCTTTGAGTGAGGCGCTTTATCCGCAGCGACGCTATCACTTATTTCGCTTAGCCGAAGGTGTTACTCCTTTCGAGTTAACGACAGATTAATGATAGGTTAATTAAACGGGGGCGGAATGGCGGCTACAATACTTTGTCAACAGGCTCTCCCCCGCTCCCTCTCTCCCCGCCTTCTTCCCTTCCCCCACCCCCTCCTTTTTCTTGCCGCGTTCTTTTCGCCCCATCCTCGACCGGAGAGCCTGTTGACAGGCTAAGATAAAGTCTGCTTATGAGCCAAGGGGCCCATCAGCCCAGAGCTTATCCTGGTTCCTGTAGCACAAAACGACTAGGAGTATTTCTACTCCCCCCTGGATGGGATGCTTGTCCATCGGAGGGTTACCCCCAGCAGTAAATTCGCCGATACCCACTCATACACCTGGGTGGAGAGAGGCACTATGAGAGTAAAGTGTCTTGCCCAAGAACACAATGCAGTGCCCCGGCCAGGTGTACATACAGTCACATATTATATGAATGTTTATATCTAATATAGAGAATTTTTATTTTATGTGAATGTAATAATCTGTGATTACTAAAATTCACTAATATACAGAATGGAAAACTCGCTGGTGATCATCGGCGAGGTAATCCTGTCTATATAAGAAGGAAATTCAAAACTTGCCGATGATCAGCGGTGAGGTAATTCTGTCTATATAAGTAGGAAATTGAAAACTCACAGATGATCAGCGGCGAGGTAGTCCTGTTTCCTGTTCAAACCCAGGCTGTTCGATCCAGAGTCCAGCGCACTAACCATTAGGCCACCGTGCCTCCCGACAAGCTAAAAGTTAAGCTAAAGCATCTCTAAATTTCTGTTTTGTCTTCTGCATATGCAAAGATCAAAAAGTGATAGGAGCAACAGGCCTGATGTTGCCATCACAATCTACAATCTGTGCAATTCATGTAAAAAAGTAGTAAACCAAAATTAATTAATAAATTTTGTTTCTCCTTTTTGAAAGGATGCTTATCTATTGCAGTTTATTCCCCAGCATTCTGTCAGGTTAATGCCCCAAATAATTGGCCGGTACCCATTTATACAGCTGGCTGGAGAAAGTCACTGCTGGGGTAAAATGCCTTTTTCAATGCAAGAAAACAACACAGTGCCTGACTATAAATGCAGATATGTTGCATTTTCACACAGTTTTGTTTTCAATTTACAAACATAAAACTAACCACACTTTTCCTCAGCCAGTGGATCCATTCGGACCACAGACATCTGAAATTATAATGTTCCCCATATTACTTGTTTTTTTTTTGGATAACTTAGAGAGCTGACCAAGCTTGGTCTTTATGCCTAGCATGACTGTTTTTACACACTGTACCTTTGATAAATTAAGTGGGGCTGCCTCTCCCCCCTCAGTCAGCTATAAGATGGTACAGCTACCAATTCATGAAGGCCTATATAATTATGTTGTAGTTCAATTTTATCCTTGGTGTAAATTTCATTTTCCTTTTCTTTTTTTAAAACAAGGGGAAATTAAATTTGAACTAAGGATAAAATTGAACCACATCATATACGTGTATAACATTTGATATCCCAGGTTTTGGTACACAGTATTTCATAATGAGGTTATGGAATTCCTATCTCTCAGGAAGACCTGTTGTTAGCATCCAATCTAATCATAGCCTGCGAACGCAGACGTATTTCCGGCTGTCGCTTGTCTCCGCCGAAAACCAAGCGACAGCCGGAAATACGTCTGCGTTCGCAGGCTAATCTAATCAGGGCATTGTTGTCAAATTACAGTTGAAATCCTGATTACTGATGTGATGTTTCTTGCCAATTTAGGTTTAACAAGGGTTTGCAACTACTGTGAGCATCTGGCTGGAACACCTTAAATGGCAGCTGCTCCACCTTCACCTCTGGCCAGCAGTTTGGAGAAGACAAATGGAGCCAAGCTCAGCAGACTTCTTATTGATGGTGGAACAGCAGTTCTTAGAAATGTTTTTGATAGTTATCATCCTCCTGCAAACCTGGCGGCTGATCTCAATGCAAACTATCTAACTCTAAACAATCTCTTGAGGAGAAGAGTCTTGCGCACAGCTCAGTGGGACCAACTGTTCCCACCTGCTGGAGCTACACCAGACTCTAAAACATTTGACATCACTCTTCTATTCCTCCTTCTGACCAACATTTGTGGACTAACCCCTCCCCTATCAGGATGGCACAAACCCCCACCTTCAAGTGACACCTCTCGTGAGGCAAACCTTGCTCGCATTAAGTTTTACCGTAATGAGTTGCATGGTCATGTGACTACCACTGGTGTTGATGCACTTACTTTTAATGCTCTGTGGCTGGAAATTAGTGCTGTTCTTGTTGCTCTTGGTCTGGATCAGGCAGAAATTGATAGATTGAAGGGAGAGCATTGTGGGGAAGACGATTATCTTGACGTGTTACGTGACTGGATTGATAATGAACAGGACATCAAGTCACAGCTGAAGGACATACATCAGTGTCAGACTGAAACACAACAAGGTGTCGAGAAAATACTTGAAAATCTGGCAGAAGTTCGCAACACGCTTGCAAATAGCATTTCTAAGCTGGGTCAAGTACATCAGATTGAGAGCAAAACGCATGATGCTGTCAAACAAGCACGTCAGATCCAACTAGAAGACCACGAAACACTTCATGATACTATTTTGAGACTGGATGAAATGCATCAGGTCGAATGCGAAACTTATCAGGCAATTAAAGATGCAAGTCAGACCCAAACAGAAACTCGTCAAGCTGTCGAAGAAGTACATGAAACTCTTCAAGAAGTCAAACGGGAGGTCGAGAACTTGAAGAGAAAAAGGGTGATGGACAGGACAGATGACCTGCTTAAAAAATTAGCTAAGTCCGAGTTCAAAGGAGACATTGAATATCACGCACATTTATTCCAGGAAGGAACCCGAGAGTGGATCTTCAAAAAAGTTGACGACTGGCTTGATGACAAAAGTTCCCCAAACCGGGTGATGGTCATTAGCGGAGCTGCAGGAATGGGGAAATCTGTGATTTCTGCCGTCATTTGCAAAAGAATGCAGGATGCTGGTAGACTGTCTGGAAGTCACTTTTGTCAACATAACTATGCACGTTACCGAAATCCTCAGCTGATGCTTCAGTCGTTGGCCTGTCATCTGAGTCACGCCCTAACAGAGTACAACAATGCTCTTGTGGAACAGTTGTCACGTAATCTGGGGCCGGTAGAACTCAACTGCATGGGTGTAGAGGAGCTGTTTGCATTGCTTTTCAAGGAACCACTTAGCAAAATACTTGACCCTGGAAGGAATATCCTCATGGTAATAGATGGCCTCGACGAAAGTGAGTATCAAGGTCGCAATGAGTTGCTGGATGTAATTGCCAATCAGTTTTGTAAGCTTCCACAATGGATTCGATTTTTTGTTACAACCCGGACAGAAATAAACATCGCAGAAAGCCTGAAACATTTGCAGCCTATACAGCTTGAAGATAATCGGAACGAGAACTTAAGAGACATCCAACTGTTCTTTGAAATGCAGCTGATCAATAAAATTGACGAAAACCATAAAGATGTTCTTTTGAGAAAACTGGTTGACAAGTCTGAAGGCGTTTTTCTTTATGCTTATTTTCTGAAAGACTTCATCCAAAAGAATGTTTCGCTTCTCACCCCCGAGCAGTTAGAAAGTACCTTACCGTTACGTATTTCATCCGTTTATCTGTCGCATTTCAAACGGTTAGAAAATGAACTTTGCAAAGAGCTGAAGATCGAGGAAGACCAAATGTTGAATTTCTTGTGTGCTTTAACCGCTTCCAGAGAACCTTTGCCAGTAGCGTTTGTTCCCGGACTGTTGAATCTTAGCAGAAAGCCTTTTTCGGTTCAAAGAAAAATAAATAAAGCAATCGCCTGCATCTCATCACTTTTACCAGTTCGCGATGACTGTCTTCACTTCTTCCACAAATCGGTCAAAGACTGGTTAACGAATACGTCATGCTATGGTCAACACGAGTTCACCGTGGACGAGAAAGAAGGCCATGAGATTCTTTTCAACCTTTGTAGGAATGAGCTTGACAACATCAAGCGAAAAGGTGTGCACGATACACAGTTCAGCGACACTGAAAGATACGCTTTGCAACATGGTGTCCAGCACATGATTGAGGTACATAAATCGGATGAAAAGCCCAGTCCCTTCAGCGTCGAAGAGCTGGTAAATATGTACGTGACTGACGTGGAACTATTTTATGCCAAACTTTGTGTGAACAGCACGGCAACCACAGAGGATCTTCTTGTTGTCCAAAAGCATGTTAAATCGGCCTTACTAAGTGAAAAAAATCATTCTCTTATAACGTCTTTGTCATCATTGCTCCGGAAACACTGTTACGTGCTAAGAGACCATCCTCATCTTATTTTTCAATGTTTGGTCAATGAGGGATGTCCTGAGCTATCTTGTAGAGCAACAACGATAGTTGAAAACGATCTTCTTAATGTACCATACATGAAATACTTAAATAGGGAAGAGCAAAAGGGAGCAGTTCAAGCCCGATTTTACTGTTCGGATACGGTGGCATGTTTCGATGTTTCACCTCAAATGGACTACATGGTGTGTGAGTGCCGAGATGGAAGAATCTATATGTGGTCTCTTGAGACTGGCAACCTGGAATGGGTTCGGCCTTCATTGATGGAGAGGAAGTATGAAAGTGTGCATCCTTATGGCGATATAGTTGCTGATGGAGGTGCGTATCGTGAAATAAGGAGACCAATAGACGTGATGAATGTAAAGGGATGTAATAGCATTTTGACTTTTTACCGTTCTGTCGTTTTTCATCCAAGTGGATCGTCTGTCTTACCTGGAACCCTTAGAAGTGTTTACACTCTCAATGGAGACAAAAATGACCTTTTTCCAGATAGTAAATGCATATTCTCGCATTGTGCTTTTCCCAGAGACAAAAAAGCAATTTTAACAGACTGTTCTGATGATCCCAAGATGGTTGTTTTGTGGAGTATGAAAAATGGTGAAGTGGTACTGCGCATAGAAGGGAACGACGTTATTTCGTCTTTTGCGATTTCCCAGGATGGCTCACAAATCGGTTTTGGTGACTTGACTGGTTCTTTCTACCTTGTTGATGTAGACAGGCGGAATTGCCGGAATTTGTTCCAGTACGGAAATGCAGGGTGTGCTTTGATGCACTTCACTCCAGATAACAAGGCCCTTGTTTGTGGCTACTTTCATTACAGGATAGACGACCTTGGAAATCGTCAATATGGTTGGGTGTCTCATTTTAACAAACCGACATTTTCCCCCTGTGAAATCGACAGCATCTCGACTCGATTGAGTGTTTGTAAGCACTTACCTACTATAGACTTCGTCCTGTGGCCCATTGAACCAAGAACACTGCCTAGGATAGATTTTTTCAAAGAAGGTTTGCTGTCTAGCTGGGTAAACAAGGTGCATAGCGTTTTTCCATCCTTACAGACAGGATTCTACAAGAAGCTGAATGACGAAACAGCATTAGTTGGTGGCCCATCTTTTAAGTACGTTGCCGCAGTTAATGTTGACGTGCTGAATGAAGTGAGTTCTGCTTCCAACAGTCAAGTGGTCACAGAGGTTGTATTTTCTTTGGAAGGAGATGCCATTTATTCCATTAGTTCAGATGGAAATGAATATCGTGCCAGTGAGGTACTAGTGTCTATAATCCGAATGTCAAGTCAAGAATTCCTGATGAAAAAGTCTTTCACTTGCCCATCACTGTCTCTTTTTCCCATGAAGGAAGGCGTTGTACTATGTTTAAAAGATGAAGTACCACAACTGTGGAATTTTGATCTGACCGAATGTATTCGACCAATTACCAGACCAACAGGCAGTGAAAAGCTTCTTCGTTTATCAAATGAGCTGATAGCCTGTCAATTGCCTTGGCGTGCGTTAACGCCTAATGAGTTATCAGTTTTTGGTCATTCGTCAGGGGTAGAGGACTCGTTGGAACAAAATGAATCATTAGATTTTGACTCTTCAAATGAAGGCGGCTCGTCATTTTTAGACGATTCATCAGATTTAGAGAATTCAGCAGTTTTCCGTGATTTCTTAGTTGATTTTTTCCATTCAATGACTTTTTTAGTTTTTGGGATGCTTGTTGTGGACATAATAAATGTTAGCAGTGGAGAATGTGTTTCATCCGTCAAGACAAGGGTTCAGGTGGACGACCATATACTGTTCATTTCATGCAATAGTCATAACCAGCTGCTCGTCTGTACCAGTGAGGAAATAGACGATGACGTATTTGATATAGAGCAGTTAACGGTTAGTTTAAGAAATGACTACCCGCTCAAGCGTGTATGGGAAAGAAGCACGAAACGGTACGATGGCAATTCTTTCACGCCACACTTCATATTCTCCCCTAAAGACGAGTTTATTGTTACGTGGGGTTCCTTCGATTGGGGCCATGGTCTACATATCCTTGACTCAAAAACCGGAGAAACACGTCACACCTTGCTCAAGGACCAAGATGACATTATTGACTTAAAGTTTGTTGGTAATTGCGACACGCTGATTTGCTGCTGCGGGGACAACTTTCTTCGATTGTTTAACATCCAGTCTGGTGATCTGCTCAGTGTGCTCGACATTGAAGAGCGACCTTACTGTTTAGGAGCTTGTCTTGGTAACCCTCTTGTCGCCATTGGTTTGTCAGGCCCCAGATTGAAATACATCCATGTGAGGTTGCCAAGTGTCACAGCTGCTGAAGATAAGAAAGGTTAGAAATGACTTCATGTAAACTGTCCTCAGTGATTCCCTAACGCTTACTACCTAATGTATAGTTGTTGTATAGATAGTTTACTGCAATACAGATTCCAAGTACAAAGGAACCTTAAAACTATCCTTGATGAACATCGATATAAGGCATTAAAATATTTGACATCATAAATCCACAAGTAATACCCCAAGAGAAGTTGACTGTATCATAATTGCTACTATTTAATGTCTAGCCTTATTCTACATAATTATGACTTAGTTTCATTTTAACACTTTTCTTTTTTCACCTTAGGTTTCCCGGTAGTAGTAGGTAGTTACACCTTATGGAATATTTTGCTGGAATAAAAACGTTCTGTCACGAAAAACGTTTACTTCATGTATTTGACTAAAATATTACTGTGAGCAGAACCCAAGGCGTTGATTGTTTAAAATTGTTCGGAAATACTTTGATTGTCTATGTTCCAAAAAAAATAATTTGCGAGTCTGAAGTTCCTCTTGATGATGATGGAAATGATGATGTTAGCCTTTACTTAAAGTGATAGTCTTAAATCTGAATCTAAAGGAAAATAGCAGTCTCCAGTGGTGTTTTTTGGCGATCACCCTGACGTGCATTTCTTAATATTTATACACTTGTTGGGCTTTAAGGTTTACATGTCACTACGTTGCTATCTTTTTGCAGGTTCAGTCGTTAAACGGAAGTGAAATGGACACGGCCTTCGATGAGACGATAACTGGAGAACTCTCGGATTGTCGATGACCGTCCTTTTGCTCTTGGGTGCTCATCTTGCAAGAGAATCAGCGAGACTGTCCTTGATTCCGCGTGGCGGCCAGTGCTGATACCAGTTGAATACTAGATACCCTGACGTACGCAGAAAATGCTGGAATAAAATTGAGATGCAACGTTTTCAAGGAACTGTCTAATATAAACCATTATTTTCATCTAATGAGGAACTTTAAGTCAAACTGGTGTAGCTTTTAACAAATTAAACTCGGATGTAACTAACAAACCTTGATAAAAGATGTTTACAGGCGTTTTATGTACGAGAAGAAACGACTCGCATTACAACTATAATGGCTTTCAAGTCAATCATAACGGTCACGTTTCTTTTGTGTGTCAGAACTTCTTATTTGGTTTTAAGTCTCTTCGTAGGTAATTATTTTTGATCGAGTAAGTTAATAAGAAGATAGATTTTACGGTATATTTCGCTTACTGAAGTATTTTTTAAATGTAGTTTTTTAATTAATTTTTAATTATAAATGATAGCTAGCAATTTATACGAGGGCAACAATTTAATAAGTTTGATAAATATTTTTCTGACTGACTGACGGACGGACGGACGGACGGACTGACGGACGGACGGACGGACGGACGGACGGACGGACGGACGGACGGACGGACTGACTGACTGACTGACTGACTGATTGATTGACTGACTGATTGACTGACTGACTGTCTTTGTGTCTGATGGGCGGGCGGACGGACGGACGGACGGGCGGATTGATTGGTTGATTGATCTTTAACGTGTATTCAGATCATAAAAACTAGCATAAAAATACATGTGAGAGGAATACGTTTTAGAAATAGACGTTTATATGACTCTGTTATTTGGCCGTGCAAAGCGTAACAGCATTCGATATTCGAGTGGAGATTACATTATTCAGTTGAACTCCGAAATTCGAAGCTTCCTTGCATTATTGAAAGTAATAATCAGTTTTTTAGCTACCCTGCGAGCAGAGTCTTCGATCTTCCTAGATTAGTCGGGAAATCTAGGAAGATCGAAGAAGACCCTGCTCTCAGGGTATATTTTAGCCGGAACGCTTCAAATAGTCATTTTGCGTTACATGCCTCTAAATGAAACCTGGTAACCTACATTATAATACGGGACAAAATCAGGTATAATTAAGTACAATGAAGACACTGCAAAGACAACCATAGGTAGCTATAAACTGAAAAGAGACTCTTATCAAGATTTCAGTTCGATTGTAACTATCTATTTGTTGAGTGAGCAATAAAGTAGATAAAGTGGAATATATTCAAGGGTTTCAATTGACTTTGTGTGTGTGTGTGTTTTTTTTTTGTGGTTCGAAGTCGAATTGAACTTTTCCAGATTTCTATTCAATCTAGGCTTATTTTCGCTAACTATGAACCGTCGACGTTATTGGAGCAATTTTATGTAATTACAATACGATTTACACGCTCTACTATGTTTTACTGAGGAGAGAGAATTAGTCATTTTAACGTCTAAGGTTATTTTAGTCATCAAAAACCCGGTATCCAGAAATAAGAAAATTCTACCCTCCCGTTTGAGTAAGTCGAAGAGCATGAAGTCCCCCGAGGTCCAGTATAAATTCCTGTCACTGTGGTTTCCAAATTGTTTCACAGCTGAACAGACGACTTGGCGTCATGCCGTGCACGTTATTGTTTCCTTGAAGTTGATTAATTTTGTCAAAATGAAAAACGCGCATTGGCGCGAATCTATCTGTCAATCACTCCTCTTTTGGTGCTGCGCGAGATCAAAGCGCTGTCGGCCGCAACAAGCAGAGAATTTGCCGAGGCAATGACTATGTGATGAACGCGCCTACAGCGCAAAGGGCAACATGGCGCACTGGAGTACATTAGTATTAGTATAAAGGTAACAGCATATTGCTGTCGTTTAGTTAAATGACAGTTTCATTCCGTTGAATAGCACCTCTGTGCTCACTTCCACTTTCGACCTGTTTCACTTGCACGTGCGAAACATTTCGACCTTAAGTCGATTTGTTTTGCCCCTAATTTAGTTTTTTTTCGAGGATTTTGTAACAATCTGTGAGAAATGATGATCTCACCCCCACGAAATAAATTCTTGGCATGTCCTCGTCACAAACAGTGACACAAGGGTTTTAATTATCTTTGTGTCTTTTGTGGTCCAAAGTCGAATCGAACTTTCCAGATTTCTATTTAATCATAAGCGTGTTTTCGTTAACTATTCAGAACATTCTTGAACCTAAAGTTATAAAACGTTATACTTGCTGTAACGAGATCCTGTATAGCTGCGTATTTCGACTTCAGTCGAAGTTTGGATGTGTTTTAGCTGTTGTAGTTAAGATAAGAGGCGACATAGAACTATTTCTTACACTTAACTTGAACGTTATAAGAGCGATTTCATGTAATTACAATACGATTTACACCCTCTACTACGTTTACTGAGGAGAGAAAATTAGTCATTTTAGAGTTTAATCTTAAGCAAAGGTTATTTTACTCAAAACCCCGATATCTAGAAATAGTGAAAAAATTCTACCCTCCAGCAGACCGAGCAAGTTGAGGAGAATGAAGTCTTCTGATTTTCAGTACAAATTCGTTCCATGGTTTCCAAATTGTTTTACATCGGAACAGACAAGCGTCATGCCGTGCATGTTATTGCAACCATCAAGTTGATTTGTCAAAATAATAAACACGCATTGGGGCGAATCTATCTGTCAATCACTCCTTTAATTTACCTTTTGGCGCTGTGAGAGATCAAAAATGCAAATATGTGGTGAGTTGAGTTAAAACGTTGCTTGCCACATTCATGCTGAAAGTTGTCGGATGCAACAAGCACGGAATTTGCTGAGACATCGACTATGTGACGAACACACTTACCACGGGAAAAGGAGCATGGCACACTGGAGTTGGATGGTAGGAGTGCCAAGGTAAGATCGGCATTGCCGTCCTTTTAATTTTTGTGTAATCGCAGTTTCATTTTGTTGAACAACACCTTATATTAGTGCTCACTTCCGTTTTCGACCTGTTTCGTCAGGTGTTTCGTTCACACATTCGAAGTCGAAACATTCCGACCTATAGCTGAATTGCTTGCATCTACTATGGTGAGCTTATTCGGGGGATTTGTAACAATTTGTGAGAAATAATGATGTATATCTCGACGAAATAAATTCGTTGACATGCAATGTCACAGACAGTGAAGGAAAAATATCTCATGCGCAACATATGCGAATTCGTATATCACTGAGTCTACCTCTTACTTTATCGTATTAATGAATAGCCAAGAATGAATCCAACAAAATGGAAATTGATCGAGCTACTGTATGTTAAATAAAACCAAATATTGTTTCCCAATAAAGCAACAAACTGCTGCAGCTTGGGCTACAGATTAGCATATGCGTTTCCTTAATTGTAAACTATGCAATTATTGGATGATGTTTAATATATCACTTTCGGTTCACCTTTATTTCATCCCAATGAACAAAATTTCCTCCCTGGAGATACATGTTGGGTTCGTAAGCCAAGCTATCCAGTAGGATGCAATAAATTTTCACATTGCAGTACTTTGGAATTTGAAATTAAAAATACTTGATGCGTAAAGTTCATTGCTCAGATGTTTTAAATAAATTTGTGAATTTTTTGTAGACTTCACTACCTCGAAGTCAACAAAACGCAGCTTTTTTACGTTTACAAACACTGTATGACATACACCAGTGAGTTTGGGAGATTGCTGCACGCAGGCCTTCGATCGAAAGCGAAAACATTCCCTTAATTCTAGCTATTAAATCCAGCACTGTTGCGAAACACGGTATCGGTTGAAGGAACAGCAAGTTTATAAACTGTTTATAAGCATTTTTCGACAAGGAAGGAAAAGTTTTTTAAACGTCGGTTTGTTTTATGCTTAAAAGTGTGTTTCTTTCCATTCAAAGTTGTCTTGTGCACGGCTGTGAGAAGTAACGTCCGCCTCAGAAAATTTAGCAATACAGGGACTAATATCAGTGAGAGGTGGTGAACAGTACGTGTTGCTTTTGGAAACGGCAAAGCCTAGCGCGATAAAACGTGTTTAATGAATGGAACTTCCGTATGTAATTTGTGACTTTTTATATAATCGATAGCTTATCAAATTCACAATCTGTTCGCGATCAAGATTTTATTAATCAAATGTCATAAATACAGCTGTTCTTAATTTTCCTGATACATTTCTCTAAGTATTTCTCGAATGCTCTCGATTACAACCCAGACTCGTTTTGCTAAAATCGCTCCGTCAGTTTTGAGCCCAATCAACTCCTCCCCTGGAAATTTGTCTGGTATTTGAACCTATTTGACGGGCTATTACTCCCCACCGTGGGGGCGGGGGAGGGGACTGCTCAGCGGTAGGGCATTCATCAGTTTAGTCGACAATGGAGAAGTTTACATCCGTCAGTATTGTTTCGAACACAAGCCTTTTATTCCTTAACGTCAGAGATTATTAAATAAGCAAAAAGTTTTTTAACTAACATGTTGATATTTTGGCACAATTTAATTTTCAATTTACAAACATAAATTTAACCACAATGCGCCTCAACACACTGATTCATTTGGAACACTAGTATTTGAAGGAAAGTATTACCTAGATTACTTACCTTTAGGTAAACTCGCAAAGTTCGGTTTGGTCATTATTGTTTGCGTGTTACATAATTTGACATGCCGTGTGTGACTATTGGATGGTATGGCTATCAGAATCCGTCAGAGCCAAACAAGGAATATCAACGTTTGTTATCCCCGGTAATAATAATGGTATTGATGATAAGGTTATCAGAAAAATTACTATCAGGAACACCTGTTAGTATAGCATTCAATCAAATCAGGGTATGGTGACAAATTGTAGTTGAAGTCCTAATTACTGATGTGGTGTTGCTTCAAATTTAGGTTCAACAAAGTTATACAGTACAACTGCTGTGAGCATCTGGATGGAACACCTTAAATGGCAGCTGCTCCACCTGCACCTCTTGCCAGTTCTGTAGAGAAAACAAATGGAGCCAAGCTCAGCAGACTTCTTATTGATGGTGGAACAACGGTTTTAAGAAATGTTTTTGATAGATATCATCCTCCTGCAAAACTGGCTGCTGATCTCAACTTACAATATAAAACGCTACTCACTCTCTCTCGTCGGCGAATTCTCAATAAATCTCAGTGGGACAAGCTGTTCCCTCCTAGTGGAGCCATACCAGACTCCAACTCTTTCGATATCACTCTTCTATTCCTGCTTCTTACCACCATTTGTGGACTTTCCCCTCCTCCCTCAGGATGGCACACTAAGCCATCTCCAAGCGATATCTCTCTTGAGGCGAACCTTGCTCGAGTTAAGTTCTTCCGCAATGAGTTGTATGGTCATGTGACTACCACTGGCGTTAATACGCCAACGTTAAATGCTCTTTGGCTTGAAATAAGTGCTGCTCTTCTTTCTCTTGGGCTGGATCAGGCGGAGATCGATAGATTGAAGGCAGAGCATTGTGGGGAAGAAGATTATCTTGACGTGTTACTTGACTGGACTGATAATGAACAGGACATCAAGTCACAGTTGAAGAGCATACATCAGTGTCAGACTGAAACACAACAAGATCTTGAGAAAATACTTGAAAAGATCGCAACACACTTGTAAATACTATTTCTAAGCTGGATCAAGTACATCAGATTGAGAGCAAAACGCACGACGCTGTCAAAGAAGCACGTCAAATCCAACTAGAAGACCATGAAACACTTCATGATACTCATCAGGCAATTACAGATGCAGGTCAGACCCAAAAAGAAACTCGTCAAGCTGTCGAAGAAGTACACGAAACTCTACAAGAAGTAAAACAGGAGATTGAGAACATGAAAAGAAAAAGAGAGATAGACAGGGCGGATGAACTGCTTAAAAACTTAGCTAAGTCCGAGTTTAAAGGAGACATTGAGTATCATGCGCAAAGATTCCAGGAAGGAACCCGAGAGTGGATCTTCAAAAGACTTGACGACTGGTTGGATGACAGAAATTCACCAAACCGGGTGATGGTCATTAGTGGAGCTGTAGGAATGGGAAAATCTGTGATTTCTGCCGTCATTTGCAAAAGAATGCAGGATGCAGGAAAACTGTCAGGGAGCCACTTTTGTCAACATAAGAATGTACGTTACCGAAATCCTAGACTGATGCTCCAGTCCTTGGCTTGTCATCTGAGTCATGCTCTACCTGAGTACAAAAATGCTCTTGTGGAACAGTTATCACGAAATCTGGGGCCAGTGGAACTCAACAGCATGGGCGTGGAAGAGCTGTTTGCATTGCTTTTTAAGGAACCAGTTAGCAAAATACCTGACCCTGGAAGGAATATCCTCATGGTGATAGATGGCCTGGACGAAAGTGAGTATCAAGGTCGCAATGAGCTGCTGGATGTAATTGCCAATCAGTTTTGTAAGCTTCCACAATGGATTCGATTTTTTGTGACAACCCGGACAGAAATAAACATCGCAGAAAGCCTGAAACATTTGCAGCCTATACAGCTTGAAGAAAACAAGGAAGAAAACTTAAGAGACATTCAACTGTTCTTTAAAATGCAGCTGACCCATAAAATTGACGAAGAGTATAAAGATGTGCTCTTGAGGGAACTTGGAAAAAAATCTGAAGGCGTTTTTCTTTATGCTTATTTCCTAATAGACTTCATCCAAACGAGTGTTTCGCTTCTCTCCCCAGAACAATTGAAAAGCACCTTACCGTTAGGTATTTCATCCGTTTATAACTTACACTTCAAATGTTTAGAAAATGAACTTTGCAAGGAGCTGAAGATCGAGGAAGACCAAATGTTGATTTTCTTGTGTGCTGTAACTGCTTCCAGAGAACCATTGCCAATAGAGTTTGTTTCCAGACTGTTGAATCTGAGCGGAAGTCCTTTTTCTGCAAAGAGAAGAATAAAAAAGGCAATCGCTTCCATCTCTTCACTGCTACCAGTTCGTGATGATCGTCTTCACTTCTTCCACAAATCGGTCAAAGACTAGTTAACAAATACGTCATACTATGGTGAACACGATTTCACCGTGGACGAGAAAAAAGGCCATGAGATTCTTTCCAACATTTGTAGAAATGAGCTTGACAGCATCAAGCGAAAAGGTGTGCACGATACACAGTTCACTGACACTGAAAGATACGCTTTGCAGCATGGTGTCCAGCACATGATTGAGGTTCATAAATCGGATAAAAAGTCAAGTCCCTGCAACCTAGAAAAGGTGATAAATATGTATGTGACTGACTTGGAAGTTATTTATGCCAAACTTTGTGTGAACAGCACAACGTCTACAGAGGATATTCTTGTTGTCCAAAAGCATGTTAAATCCGCTTTATTAACTGAAAAAAGTCATTCTCTTATGACGTCTTTGTCATCTTTGCTCCGGAAGCACTGTTTCGTGCTAAGAGACCATCCTCATCTTTTTTTTCAATGTTTGGTCAATGAAGGATGTCCTGAGCTATCT
This sequence comes from Meandrina meandrites, assembly GCA_963693305.1. Taxonomy (NCBI): domain Eukaryota; kingdom Metazoa; phylum Cnidaria; class Anthozoa; order Scleractinia; family Meandrinidae; genus Meandrina; species Meandrina meandrites. The sequence goes on along the minus strand of OY855907.1, from coordinate 28,918,319 downwards.
TGTAGAGCAGCAACGATCGTTGAAAACGACCTTTTTAATGTGCCATACCTGAAATACCTAAACAGGGAAGAGCAAAACGGAGCAGCTGAAGCCCGATTTTACTGTTCAGATACTGTGGCATGTTTCGATGTTTCACCTCAAATGGACTACATGGTGTGCGAGTGCCGAGATGAAAGAATCTATATGTGGTCTCTTGAGACTGGCAACATGGAATGGGTTCGGCCCTCACAGGTCGAGAGAGAGTATACAAGCGTGCATCCTGGTGGTGAGTTTGTTCCTGATGGGGGTGCGTATCGTGAAATAACGAGACCAATAGACATGAAATTTGTACAGGGATGTTATAGCGTTTTGACTTTTTACCGGTCTGTCGTTTTTCATCCAAGTGGAACGTCTGTCTTACCTGGAACCCTTAGAAGTGTTTACACTCTAAAAGGAGACAAAAATGACCTTTTTCCAGATAGTAAATGCACATTTTCGCATTGTGCTTTTTCCGGAGACAAAAGAACAATTTTAACAGACTGTTCTGATGATCCGACGATGGTTATTTTGTGGAGTATGGAAAATGGTGAAGAACTACAGAGCATAGCAGGGAACGACGTTATTTCGTCTTTTGCTATTTCCCAGGATGGATCACAAATCGCTTTTGGTGACTTGAGAGGTTCTGTCTACCTTTTTGATGTGGACAACTTGCAAGAACGCTATTTGTTCACGTGGAGAAATACAGGGTGTGTTTTGATGCACTTCACTCCAGATAACGAGGACCTTGTTTGTGGTTACCTAAATTATCGAGTACAAGAGCTAGACTTTGGAGGTCGTCATTATGGATGGGTGTCTCTAAGGGATCCATTATTTTTCCTTTGTCAATTCAAAACTAATTTCAAGATTATTTTACGCAACCAGCAATATTTACCTACGGAAGACTTCGTTTTATGGCCGATTGAACCAAGTGAAGTGGCGAAGGAAGACTTTTTTGATGAGGGTTTCCGCTCTAGCTGGGTGAAGAAGGTGCATGGTGTTTTTCCATCCTTACAGACAGGAGTCTACAAGAAGCTGAATAAAGAAACAGCATTAGTTGGAAGCCCATCTTTTAAGTACATCGCCGCAGTTAATGTTGACCTGCTAAAGGAGGTCACTTCTGATTCCACCAGTCAACTGGTCACAGAGGTTGTATTTTCTTCTGAAGGAGATGCCATTTATTCCATTAGTTCAGAATATGATGCTAGCGAAGTAATAGTGAATGTTTTCCGAATGTCAACTCTTGAAATCTCGGCCAAAAAGACTTTCACTTGCCCATCACTGTCTCTTGTCCCCATGAAGGAAGGTGTTGTACTATGTTTGAATCATCAAGTACCAGAGCTGTGGGATTTCGAGCTGACCGAATGTATTCGACCTCTTCCCAGACTAACAAGGACTGAAAAGTTTACTCGCTTATCAGATGAGCTGATAGTCTGTCAATTACGTTGTGATACATTACCTTCTGATGAGTCATCGGATTTCCGTACTTTGTCAGAGGTAGAGGAAATAGATGTGAAGGATGACTCAGTGGAACTAGATGTATCTTTAAGTTTTGATGACACTTCAAATAAAGGGGATTCGCCAGGTTTATTCGACATCTTGCAGGGGACAGAGCTTGTATTCATTTCGATGAATTATGGAATTGTGGACGTCATTAATGTTACCAGTGGAGAATGTGTCTTTTCTGCGAAGATAAAGGCTTGCCAGGACGACCATATACTGTTTATTTCATGCAATAGTCATAACCAGCTGCTCGTCTGTACCAGTAGGTATGTAGAAGATACATGGCTTCATCGAGAAGTAGAAGAGTTAACAGTTAGTTTAAGACATAACAATTCGCTTAGGTGTGTATGGGAAAGAGGCACAACATGGTACGTTGAAGATGCAACGCCGCACTTTATATTTTCCCCTGAAGAAGACTTTGTTGTTTCGCGGGGTTTCTTCGACGGGGGCTGTGGTCTACATATTCTTGACGCAAAAACCGGAGAAACACGCCACACCTTGCTCAAAGACCAAGATGACTTTGTTGACTATAAGTTTGTTGGTAATGGCGACACTCTGATTTGCTGCAGCCGGGACAACTTTCTTCGATTGTTTAACATCCGGTCTGGTGATCTGCTCAGTGTGCTAGACATCGAAGAGCGACCTTACTGTTTAGGAGCTTGTCTTGGTAAGCCTCTTGTCGCCATTGGTTTGTCAGGCCCTAGATTGAAATATGTCCATGTGAAATTGCCAAGTGTCACAGCCGCTGAAGATTAGCAAGGTTAGAAATGACTTCATGTAGATTATCGTCAGTGATTCCCTTACGCTTACTACCTAATGTATAGTTGTTGTGTAGATAATTTACTGCAATTCAGGTTCCAAATGAAAAGGAACCTTAAAATCTATCTTCGTGAAATATGTTTATAAGGCATATATTATCTTAAATCCACTAGCAATACTCCAAGAAGATTTTAATACTGTAGTTTCCTTTTTCACGGTAGTTCTCCCGGTAGTTACACTTAAGGACATATTTTTCTGAAATAAAAACGATATGTCAGCGAAACATTTTAATAGATAGGTTAACTGAGTCTTTGACTGCCGCGTTGCTGTGAGTAGAACCCAGGGTTATGGACATGTGATAATTGTTTAATTGTCCATGTTCAAAAATACGTATTCGGGGCTGAGGTTCTGCTTGTTACGTTGTTGATATTCTCTTTAAGCAGTGCATTAAAGCCAGGAGAACTGCTGAGGCCTGAGGACAAAATTGGCATGAGCTATAGACCTTTTTCACGCTGTTTATTCTTTAATGCTTATATTAATTGCCCACCAGACCTCATTTTGGAGGTCACATTCTTTTGTATTTTGTACATGCTGACGAGGCCCTGCGGGCAAATCAGCACGAACACAAAAGAACAGCAAATGGCTGATTTGATAGATAGAGGTCTATAGGGGTGTCGAATGAAACTCCTGAAATAGTAAACTTACGCTTTTCTTTTGAGAAGTCGTTTTCACCAGGGAAAGACTAAAATCTGAATCTAAAGGAAAGTAGCAGTCTTCAGTGCTGTTTTTAGCGATCACCCTGACGTGCATTCCTTAATATTCATAGACCTGTTGGGCTTTTAGGTTTATATGTCACTACGTTGCTATCTTTTTGCAGGTTCAGTCGTTAAACAGAAGTGAAATGGACACGGTCTTCGATGAGACGGTAACCGGAGAACTCTCGGATTGTCGATTACCGTTCTTTTTCTCTCAAGTGCTCATCTTGCAAGAGAATCAGCGACACTGTTCTTGATTCCGCTGGAACTTTCTTGACCGAATTTCAGAGCAGAATAGCGCGTCCAGGAACTGGTGGCCAGTGCTGATACCAGTTCAATACTAAATACCTTGACGTACGCAGAAAATGCTGGAATAAAATTGAGATGCAACGTTTTCTAGGAACTGTCTAATATAACACATTCTTTTCATCTAATGAGAAAATGTAAGTCAAACTTGTGTAGCTTTTAAGACCTTTTAACAAATTAAACTCGGATGTAACTAACAAACCTTGATTAAAGATGTTTACAGGCGTTTTATGCACTGAGAAGAAACGACTCGCATTACAACTATAATGGCTTTCAAGTCAATTATAACGGACACGTTTCTTTTGTGTGTCAGAACTTCTGATTTGGTTTTAAGTCCCTTCGTAGATAATTATTTTTGATCGAGTAAGTTAATAAGAAGAAAGATTTCACGGTACATTTTAATCCAGCTTCGCTTACTGAAGTATTTTTTAAATGTAGTTTTTTAATTAATTTTTCAATTAGAAATGATAGCTAGCTGTTTATACGAGGGCAACAACTTAATTAGTTTGATAACTATTTTGTTTCGCCGTCGATAAATCAAAATTGACTGACTGACTGACTGACTGACGGATTGATTGATTGATTTTTACGTGTATTCAGATCATGAAAACTAACATAAAAATACATGTGAGAGGAATAAGTTTTAGATATTGACCGTGAACTTTAGTTTTCAATTTTACAGGCGTTTATATGCTTCTATCTACATTGCCATGCAAAGCGTAACAAAACTCGATATTCGAATGGAGAATGCATTTGAACTCGGAAACTCGAAGCTTCCTTGCATTATTAAAGGTGATGGTCAGTTTTAGCTACCCTGCGAGTAGAGTCTTCTTCTATCTTCCTAGATTTATATAATAGTCGGGAAATCTAGGAAGATCGAAGAAAACTCTGCTCGCATGCAGGGTAGTTTTTAGCCGGAACACTTCAAATAGTCATTTTGTGTTACCTGCCTCCAAATGGAAGCTGGTGACCGACATTATAATATTGGACAATAACAAGTATAATTAAATAGAAAGAAGACACTGCAAAGACAACCACGGAGAGCTAAATGATAAACTGAAAAGAGGCTCTTTGGGAAGATTTCAGTTCGATTGTAACTCTCTACTTGTCGAATAAGCAATAAAGTGGAATGAATACAAGGGTTTCAATTGTCGTTTGTGTGTGTGTGTGTGTGTGTGTGTTTTTTTTTTTTGTGGTCCAAAGTCGAATCGAACTTTCCAGATTTCTATTCAATTTCGCTCACTATTCAGAACATTCTTGAACTTAAAGTTACATGCAGCTAAAAAAAGTTAAACTTGCTGTTACAACATCTTGTATATCTGTGTATGTCGACTTCAGTCGTAGTTTGGATGTGTTTTAGCTTTAGTAAGTAAAAATAAAGAGACGATACCGAACTTTTCAGCACACGGACCTTTTACATCAATAAAACGATTTTATGTAATTGCAATACGATTTGCACGCTCTACTACGTTTACTGAGGAGAGAGAATTAGTCATTTTAAAGTTTAATCTTAAGCAAAGGTTACTTTAGTCATCAAAACCCCGATATCCAGAAATAGTGAGAACAATCTAGACTCCCGCAGACCGAGCAAGTTGAGGAGCATGAGGTCCTCCGAGTTTCAGTACAAATTCGTTCCATGGTTTCCAAATTGTTTTACAGCTGAACAGACAAGCGTCATGCCGTGCATGTTATATTGCTACCATCAAGTTGATTTGTCAATATGATAAACGCGCATTGGGGCGAATCTATTTGTCAATCACTCCTTTAATTTACCTTTTGGCGCTGTACGAGATCAAAAATGCAAATATGTCGTGAGTTGAGTTGAAAGTTGCTTGCCACATTCTTGCCGAAAGTTGTCGGATACAACAAGCACGGAATTTGCTGAGACATCGAGTATGTGACGAACACACCTACCGCGGGAAAGGGAACATGGCACACTGGAGTTGGATGGTAGGAGTGCCAAGGTAACATCGGCATAGCCGTCCTTTTAATTTTTGTGTAATGGCAGTTTCATTTTGTTGAACAACACCTTATATTAGTGCTCACTTCCGTTTTCGACCTGTTTCGTTCACACGTTCGAAGTCGAAACATTCCAACCTATGGCTGAATTGCTTGCATCTACTATGGTGAGCTTTTTCCGGGGGATTTGAAACAATTTGTGAGAAATAATAATATATATCTCGACGAAATGATTTCGTTGACATGCAATGTCACAGACAGTGAAGGAAAAATATCTCATGCGCAACATATGCGAATTGGTATATCACTAAGTCTACCTCTTACTTTATCGTATTAATGAATAGCCAAGGATGAATCAAACAAAATGGAAATTGATTGAGCTACTGTATGTTAAATAAAACCAAATATTGTTTCCCAATAAAGCAGCAAAATGCTGCAGCCTGTTCCACAGATTAGCATATGCCTTTCCTTAATTGCAAACTATGCAATTATTGGATGATCTTTAATATATCATGATCACATTCGGTTCACTTTTATTTCATCCCAAGGAACAAAATTTCCTCCCTGGAGATACATGTTGGGTTCGAAGACCAAGCCATCTAGTAGGATGCAATAAATTATCAGATTGGAGTACTTTGGAATACTTGATGCGTAAAGTTCATTGCTCAGATGTTTTAAGTAAATTTGTGAATTTTTTGTAGACTTGACCATCTTGAAGTCAACAAAACGCAGCTTTTTTACGTTTACAAACACTGTATGACACATACCAGTGAGTTTGGGAGATGGCTGCTCGCAGGCTATCGATCGAAAGCGAAAACATTCCCTTAATTCTAGCTATTAAATCCAGCACTGTTGCGAAACACGGTATCAGTCGAAGGAACAGCAAGTTTATAAACTGTTTATAAGCATTTTTCGACAAGGAAGGAAAAGGTTTTAAAACGTCGGTTTGTTTTATGCATAAACGCATGTTTCTGTCCATTCAAAGTTGTCTTGTGCACGGCTGTGAGAAGTAACGTCCGCCTCAGAAAATTTAGCAATACAGGGACTAATATCAGTGAGAGGTGGTGAACAGTACGTGTTGCTTTTGGAAACGGCAAAGCCTAGCACGATAAATAGTGTTTAATGAATGGAACTTCCGTATGTAATTTGTGACTTTTTATATAATCGATAGCTTATCAAATTCACAACCTGTTCGCGATCAAGATTTTATTAATCAAATGTCATTTCTCGAATGCTCTCGATTACAAACCAGACTCGTTTTGCTAAAATCGCTCCGTCAGTTTTAAGCCCAATCAACTGCTCTCCTGGAAATTTGTCTGGTATTTGAACCTATTTGACGGGCTATTACTGCCCACCGTGGGGGCGGGGGAGGGGGAGGGGCAGTTTAGTCGACAATGGAGAAGTTTACATCCGTCAGTATTGTTTCGAACACAAGCCTTTTATTACTTAACGTCAGATATTATTAAAAAAGCAGAAAGTTTGCTAACTAACATGTTGATATTTTGGCACAATTTACTTTTCAATTTACAAACATAAATTTAACCACAATGCGCCTCAACACACTGATTCATTTGGAACACTAGAATTTGAAGGAAAGTATTACCTAGATTACTAAACCTTTAGGTAAACTCGCAAAATTTGGTCATTATTGTTTGCGTATTACATAATTTGACATGCCGTGTGTGACTATTGGATGATATGGCTATCAGAATCCGTCAGAGCCAAACAAGGAATATCAACGTTTGTTATCTACGATAATAATGATGGTATTTGATGATAAGGTTATCAGAAAAATTACTATCAGGAACACCTGTTACTATGGCATCCAATCAAATCAGGGTATTGGTCACAAATCGTAGTTGAAGTCCTAATTACTGATGTGATGTTGCTTCAAATTTAGGTTCAACAAAGTTATACAGTACAACTGCTGTGAGCATCTGGCTGGAACACCTTAAATGGCAGCTGCTGCACCTGCACCTCTGGCCAGCAGTTCGGAGAAGACAAATGGAGCCAAGCTCAGCAGACTTCTTATTGATGGTGGAACATCAGTTCTTAGGATTGCCTTTGATACTTATCATCCTCCTGCAAACCTGGCTGCTGATCTCAATACAAACTATCTAACTCTGAATAATCTCTTGAGGAAAAGAGTCTTGCGTGCAGCTCAGTGGGACCAACTGTTCCCACCTGGTGGAGCCACACCAGACTCTAAAACATTTGATATCACTCTTCTATTCCTGCTTCTTACCAACATTTGTGGACTATCCCCTCCTCCCTCAGGATGGCACACTAAGCCATCTCCAAGCGACATTTCTCTTGAGGCAAACCTTGCTCGAGTTAAGTTCTTCCGCAATGAGTTGTATGGTCATGTGACTACCACTGGCGTTGATACACCAACGTTTAATGCTCTGTGGCTGGAAATTAGTGCTGTTCTTGTTGCTCTTGGGCTGGATCAGGCGGAAATCGATAGATTGAAGGCAGAGCGCTGTGGAGAAGACGATTATCTTGACGTGTTACTTGACTGGACTGATAATGAACAAGACATCAAGTCACAGCTGAAGGATATACATCAGTGTCAGACTGAAACACAACAAGATGTTGATAAAATACTTCAGATCGAAAACGAAACACATCAGGCAATTAGAGATACACGTCAGACCCAAAAAGAAACTCGTCAAGCTGTTGAAGAAGTACATGAAACTCTTCAGGCCGGTCTACAAGAAGTCAAACAGGAGGTAGATAAATTAAAGAGTAAAAGAGAGATGGACAGGGCGGATGACCTGCTCAGAAACTTAGCAAAGTCCGAGTTCAAAGGAGACATTGAATATCATGCACAAAGATTCCAGGAAGGAACCCGAGAGTGGATCTTCAAAAAAGTTGACGGCTGGCTTGATGACAGAAGTTCCCCAAACCGGGTGATGGTAATTAGTGGAGCTGCAGGAATGGGAAAATCTGTGATTTCTGCCGTCATTTGCAAAAGAATGCAGGATGCTGATAGACTGTCAGGAAGTCACTTTTGTCAACATAACAATGTACGTTACCGAAATCCTCGGCTAATGCTTCAGTCCTTGGCCTGTCATCTGAGTCATGCTCTACCAGAGTACAAGAATGCTCTTGTGGAACAGCTGTCAAGAAATCTGGGGCCGGTAGAACTCAATAGCATGGGCATAGAGGAGCTTTTTGCTTTGCTTTTTAAGGAACCACTTAGTACCGTGAATGACCCGGAAAGAAACATCCTGATGGTGATTGATGGCCTGGACGAAAGTGAATACCAAGGGCGCAATGAGCTGCTGGATGTTATTGCCAATCAGTTTTGCAAGCTTCCCCAGTGGATTCGATTTTTTGTGACAACCCGGACAGAAATAAACATCGCAGAAAGCCTGAAACATTTGCAGCCTATAAAGCTTGAACAAAACCAAGAAGAAAACTTAAGAGACATTCAACTGTTCTTTGAAATGCAGCTGATCCATAAAATTGAAGAAGAGCGTAAAGATGTTCTCTTGCCAAAGCTCGTTGCAAAATCCGAAGGCCTCTTTCTATATGCTTATTTCCTGATAGACTACATTCAAAAGAATATTTTGCTCCTCACCCCAGAGCAGCTGGAGAGCAGTTTGCCGTTGGGTATTTCATCCGTTTATCGTTCTCATTTTAAACGTTTGGAAAATGAACTTTGCAAAGAGCTAAAGATCGAGGAAGACCAAATGTTGAATTTCTTGTGTGCTTTAATCGCTTCCAGAGAACCATTGCCAGTAGCGTTTGTTTCCAGACTGTTGAATCTTAGCGGAAGACCCTTGTCTGTTCAAAGAAAAATTAAGAAAGCCATCGAATCTATCTCTTCACTGTTACCATTTCGAGATGATTGTCTTCACTTCTTCCACAAATCGGTCAAAGATTGGTTAACGAACACGTCATGCTATGGACGACACGATTTCACTGTGGACGAGAAAGAAGGCCATGCGATGCTTTTCAACATTTGCAAGAATGAGCTTGACAACATCAAGCTCAGAGGTGTGTACGATACACAGTTCAGTGACACTGAAAGATATGCTTTGCAACATGGTGTCCAGCACATGATTGAGGTAGATGAATCGGGTGAAAGGCAAGGACCCTGTGACGTGGAGGAGTTGGTAAATATGTATGTGACTGACTTAGAACTTATTTATATCAGACTTTGTGTGAACAGCACAACTTCCTCAGAGGATATTTTCAGTGTTCATAAGAATCGCAAAGCAGCTTTACTGAGCGAACAAAGCAATTCTCTTTTAATGTCTTTGTTAAAATTGCTTAAGAGAAACTCTTACCTGTTAAGAGACCATCCACATCTTTGGTTCCAAAGTGTGATCAATGAAGGACCTCCCGAGCTATCTTCTAGAGCAGAAATGATTCTGGAAAACAGACTTCCCAATGTATCATACATGAAATACTTAAACAAAGAAGAACGGAAAGGAGCAGTTCAAGCCCGATTTTACTGTTCGGATACCGTGGCGTGCTTTGATGTTTCACCTGATATGGATTACATGGTGTGCGAGTGCCGAGATGGAACAATCCATATGTGGTCTCTTGGGACTGGCAACAGGGAATGGATTCGACCTTCATTGATGAAAAGAACCTACGTGGGCGTGAGCCCCAGTAGTAGCAATTTGCGTTTTGATGGAGGTGCCTATCGTGTGATAAATTATGACGTTTTTACTTATTATCGTTCTGTCGTTTTTCATCCATCTGGAAAATATGTCTTACCAGGGACACTTAGAAGTGTTTATAATCTGAAAGGAGACTTAAATGACCTTTTTCCAAGTAGTAACTGTACTTTTTCACATTGTGCTTTTCCTAAGGACAAAGGAACAATTTTGACAGACTGTTTTGATGATCCCAAGAAAGTAGTTTTGTGGAGTATGGAAAATGGTGAAGCGCTAAAGATCATAACATGGGATGATGCTATTACATCTTTCGCAATTTCTCAGGATGGTTCAAAAATCGCTTTTGGTGACGTAAAATGCTCTGTCTACCTTGTTGATGTGGACAGGTGGCGTGGGGAGGTTTTGTTCCAGCGTGAACAATCAGCGTGTGGATTGATGCACTTTACTCCAGACAATGAAGCCCTTGTTTGTGGCTACTTCCATTATACGATGGATATGATTGCATATGGTCATTATGGATGGGTATCTGAAGTTGATATTAAATCGTCTTTTCTTCTTTGCCAGTTCAAAACGAGCCAGTTGACCCGAAGGGATCTCATCTTGTGGCCAATTGAACCAACGACATTGGCGGATCGGTTTTTTCTTGTTGAGGATTTGCCCTCTAGTTGTGTGAACAATGTGCTCAGTGTTTTTCCATTCTTAGAGACAGGATTTTTCAGGAAGTTGAATGAAGAAATGGCATTAGTTGGAAGCCCATCTTTTAAGTACGTCGCCACAGTAGACGCAGACTTTCAAAATGAAGTGAATTCTTCTTTCACCAGGCAAGCAGTAAAAGAGGTTTTATTTTCTTTTGAAGGAGATGCCATTTATTCCATTAGTTCAGATAGAAATGAATATGATGGTAGTAAGGTACTAGTGACTGTAATCCGAATGTCAACTCACGAAATCTTGGCGAAAACGACTTTCAATTGCCCATCACTGTCTCTTGTCCCCACGAAGGAAGGTGTTGTAATATGTTTGAAACATCAAGCACCAGAGCTGTGGAATTTTGAGCTGACCGAATTTATTCGATCACTTACCAGACTGACATGCTCTGAAAAGCTTGTTCGTTTATCAGATGAGCTGATAGCCTGTCCGTTGCCTTGCCGTACATTAACCCCTGATGAGCTGAGATCGGAGTTGGTGGATTTTGGCCATTCATCAATGGGAGATGGTTCCTTGGAACTAAAAGTAAATGATTCAGTGGAACTAGATGATTTTTCAGTTTCCGATGATTTTTCAAATGAAGACGATTCGTCAGTTTTAGACGTTTCATCAGATTCAAAGGTTTCTATAGATGTCAGTTCATTGCTTGCATCCCTACAATTTTTATACCTTTCGAACATTCATGAATCTTATCACATGCTTACTGTGGACATCATAAACGTTACTAGTGGGGAATGCATTTCATCTGTTAAGACAACGATTCCCCAAGAAATCAATCATATAGTGTTTATTTCATGCAATAGTCAGAACCAGCTGCTACTCTGTATCAGCGAGGACATAAAACACGAATATTTTGAAGAAGAGGAGTTAACAGTCAGTTTAAGAGACAATAACGTACATAAGCATGTATGGCAAAGAAGCATCAAGCGATCGGAAGATGAATTTCTTTTCACGCCAGGCTTTATCGTCTCCCCCGGAGAAGACTTTGTTGCTACATGGAACACCTTCGATTCAGGCTATGGTCTACACATTCTTGACGCCAAAACCGGAGAAACCTTCAACACGTTGCTCAAAGACCACAATGAAATCACTGACTGTAAGTTTGTTGCTAATCACGAGACCCTGGTTTGCTGCAGTAGGGACAATTTCCTTCGATTAGTTAACGTCCGGTCTGGTGATCTGCTAAGTGTGCTAGACATTGAAGAGCGACCTTACTGTGTCGGAGTCTGTCAGGGTAAGCCTCTTGTCGCCATTGGTTTATCAGGCTCCAGATTGAAATTCATCCATGTGGAGTTGCCAAGAGTCAAGGACTCTAAAAAGAAGAAAGGCTAGAACTGACTTCAGGTAAACTGTCCTCCATGATTCCCTTACCCCTACTGCCTAATGTATGGTTATTGTGTACATAGGCTACTACAATACAAATTTCGAATTAAAAGGAACTATAAAAATTATCCTTGTGCAACATCTATTTAAGGAATTGAAACGTCTGATGTCATAAATCCACAATATCCCAAAAGTAGTTGACTGCATTATTTCTACTATTTAATGTACAGGCTCATGCTATAGATGACAAGCTCATTTTAACAGTTTCCTTTCCTAACGGTATAGTTTATGCAGTAGTTACACTTTATGACATTTTGCGGGAATGAAATGTTCTGTCACGAAAACCGTGTATGGGACTGAAATGTTGTTGCGACTAGAATCCAATTGTCCACGTTCATAAGGACATTTTCAGTTCAGTTGTTGCGCTTTTGAGTTTCTTTTTAAAGCAGTGCAGTAAAAAAAACATTTGTCAGGAGTGCTGCTAAGAAGTGAAGATAAACGAGCAATAGGGGTGTCGAAAGACTAACGTGAAGAGTAAAAACTATGCTTTCGTTTTGAGATGTCTTTTTCACCTGGGATAGTCTACATTCGGGGTGTCAAGGAATAAAAGCAATTTCTCAAGGTGATATTTGTGATCACCCTGACGTGCATTTTAAATATTTGTACACACCTTAGGATTTTAAGTTTACATGTCAATACGCATGAAACAAAAGTGAAATGGACACGCAGCCTTCGATGAGACGATAATTGGAGAACTCTCGGATATTGTCGATTACCGCTCTTTTGCTCTCAAGTGCTCATCATTGGGGAGAATCAGCCACATGCTTAGATTCCACTGATACTGGAACTTTCGTCACCACATTTTAGAGCAGGATAGAAAGTACAGGAACTGATGGTCAGTTTTGATACCAGTGGAACACTCAATACTCTGAAACATCCATGAAATGCCGCAGTGTGTATTTCATGAAACGTTTTCAAGGAACTGTTAGACAGTATATTAAGTTAAATAATAAGTCAAATAGTGTAGGCTAAATTATGCTCGTGTAACGATGTTTTTAGCCCCGTTTTAACAAACTTGCATATAACGAACACCCTGATAAAACGAAAAGCTTGTCATTCTCAACTAATGGCTTCCAGCTTAATTATAACGAACACATTTTGGGTCAAAACATTGGAATTAATTTTAGATGCACTAGTTCGAATTTTGAGAAATAACATTGAAAGTCAATACGATGAAGTAATCCACAATACAATTATAGGTGATGAAGTCATTGACACAGTTGCTTGTCTAAAACAGTCAGAAACATTTGGATTTTTACACCGGGTGTTCGCTATATCCACGATCTGCACGATGTACGAATACAACAAACATACTAGGATATAATGGGGGGAGGGGAGTCCTAGTAATGCAGTTCGCACTGGTGTATCTCATCCCAGGGGTATCATTAGTTCGTATAGCGTGATCGCTCTAGTAAGGGTAGTCCAGGAAATTTACTTAGGAGAAGGGATGCAATCAATCAATCAATCAATCAATCAATCAATCAATCAATCAATCAATCAATCAATCAATCAATCAATCAATCAATCAATCAATTAAACTTTGTGCCTTTGCGCATGCTCCGTATCCAGGCACTGCTATGTAGTCCCCCAGGCTCCCAAGAGGCTTAGCTGCTCCCCCGCTCTACACAAAATTATAATTTATCTTATTACCGTAAAACTTCATTAATTAATAGAAACAAAGATATGACGAATTTGTAGATCCGGTGAAATTTAGTAACTGTTATAAATGTGAAAGGAATAAGTTGGATAACTATCGCGAACTTTTTCTTAAATTTAAACTGTAAAGGCACTTGAAAAACGAAAATGAAAAACGTATTGCTATTTTAATGGAAACAATTAGTCCATGAGCCAAATCCTGGAAAATGGCTAGAAATCAATTTTCGTAGCACCCCCTGTAAGACATAGTGTATTTGGTATCAAATGAAAGCTTATTGTGTATACTTTGATAATGTACTTGTTACTTTTTATGTAACCTGAGCGTAAGGGAGAAAAACAACTATTCCCAAGGGGGGATGGGTAAGGACAATTTGCACTTTTAAACCCATAAAAACCATGAAAAGGGAAGTATTTGCACAAAATACCAAATGTTTTTGCCTGTAAACTTAAAAAAAACACGAATTCAAACCTCGTTATACTGTGGGAATCGTACGTATAAAACGTGAACTATTCCATTTATTGTTATTATTAAATGTTATTTCTCCCTTGAGCTGTAAAATTTGGAATTTTGGCATCATTTGAAACAATTTAGCGTCAACTTGTTGTAAGAGTGGAGGTTTCCTTTAACGTATTGAGGGGCGTTGCCTCCTTTTTCTGGCAGTCAAGTTAAGCTCGCTAAAAGATATCAACGGAAAGAAAATTGCACCCTTTCTTTGTCAAATGATAGTTAATCCTTAATCATCAATTTGAAATAAAACGAGACATAGAAAAAGGCATTTCTCATCACTGAGTATTTCACAAAACAACGAAATCCTCCGACACTCAGAGCAGGCATCGCGTAGGACGAGCGCGCGATAAAGAAATTGATCACTGATAAAATTAAGAGGAGGCTTTCCTTTCACAAGTCACTTGCCATGGGCATACGACAATGACCTAATTTGTATACAAGTTGTCGCTATAGCAACGGCCAAACTGGATCTTTCACAAGTGACTGCCATCTAAGGCAGTTTTGTTTATAACTTAGTTCCAATACGAATGCCACATTTTAAAGAGCACAATCCTTGACTTGCCTGGTGATAAAAACTACTTGTTTAGGTTCTTGTTAGAGGCGAAGTCGTGTAAAGATAGATATTGCTTTTTACCTCTTGCTTGTAAATGATTTTACTATTATTAGAGCTAATAAAGTTTAGCAATGGCATAAGAAATCCAAGTATGATTTAGAGTTTAACTTAATTTATTTCCAATTCAGCATGATCAATAAAGCTGGTTTCCATACATGGTCGGGAAACAACAACCTAGCTATCGCGAGAAAAACCATTAGGGCACCGCACCTCCCTATCACACAAAAATGTTTCTAATTTCTTTTAGAAACATTTTGTGTCCGCAACAAATGTTTCCCGGTTTGCGCAACATGGAAACAATCATGAGCAAAAATGTTTCCACGCTTGCCATCGCCTTAAATGTAAAACATTGCCTAGCTTACCATCCCAGTAGATAGAGCGCTCGCGCAGTGTTTGGGAAGTCATTAGAAGAATTTGAAAAATAACCTAGACAGTGATCGGGGGCTGTAACGAGGCCAAAATCAAAAGTATCCGGTGAACACTCGTATATAATCAGTCTCTCATAGCCAAACAAAGGTTTTATCAGGTGCTCCCCCCGGCCGAGTGTCAACAGTTTGGCACATAGCCTGCGAGCCCAATTTTGAAGTTCGTTCCTTCCATATTGTAGCTCTTTTGAATGAACACACTCAATACCTGATCAACTTTAAAACCTTTATTTCATTTTTCAAAGCATGCATGAAGTGATCGTTCGCCGGTAAACTATAAGTAAAAGTGGTAATTTATTTTGCGAGTTTGTTTTTTAAAAATATACGGTCGTTTATATCGGTCGTGAAATTTAAGTGGCCATGAGCCAAGCTCGGAAAATGACTTAAAAGACAAACCCTCAAACTTTGACAAATAAAGTTTTTCCCAGAACGAATGGTATTTTGAAACAATAAGTTCAATCCCCTGTCCGTCAAATTATCTACATTGAACCGATTGAAAGATATCACCTTTTTTACCATTGGTTACTCCAGCAAAACTTTCCACGCTTTCGCATTCAAGGTAACTTTCACATTTTACTTCACAATGTCTGGTTGTTAATTTTAAACATTTCTTTTATTAATTTTTTATTGAATGTACATTTGTACAAAGAACACAGGCATATGAATAAAATAAAGCCATAAAATTCTTACTTTTCACTTTTCTTTTCAATTCTTAAATAAAATAAGGAAAATGTCACTGACCTATAGCCACAAAATTTTAATAAGAAAGGCTTGCAAAATGTAACTGATTCAATCTGCAATTGTCATCCTCCTTTGCATGTGTTAGTAAGTAATCAACATTTTTTTACAAAAAATAAACAAAACTTTCATTTCTAATCAGTGTTCCTTGATACGGACAATAAACTCTCGTGGTTAAATTGATTTCTCATCTCCAATAACTTGTGAATACAGACAGATTTCCGCTTGGTTGTTTCCACCTGTATTTGCAAGTTTTTCCCCAGTCACAATTCTTTTGGTCGGCACTTGTAGCCTCTGACACAAGCTGTCTTTTAGCATTTGCATGGAATTCACTTTAGATTGTAAGCCAATCAGATTTGAATCTGCAAAGCATCAGCTTTCAAACTGGAACTATCAACCTGTCATAATTCCTGACAATAATCAAAATAATCCTGGTCTCTGTGGATGATTATGACATGGTAAATCCTGGCCTGTTGACCACATTTAAATTCTCCTTACTGAATGCCACACGTTTCTTATAATGTTAGTTGTGAGAATCCAGTGGTTCACCAAAACATGTGCATGCCTCGTTGATGGATTTGATTATTCTCATCACCGGCTTACTTGCCAATGCATTGAAAATGTAAAGAGAATTTAGATGTTTATCACTAGAGAATAAAAAATCAATTTTCCTCGGAGTCCCCAGATGGGAAAACAAAATGGGAGAGATGCAAAATTACTTTCAGAAGTTCCGATGATAAAGAGCTCCCACCAGGGTGAGGCCAAAAGGTGGCACAGGACCGGTCCAACTGGCGGAATACTGTGGAGGCCTTATGTGTAGCTTGGCACTGAAAGGACTGATAATGATGATGATGATGATGATTTCCTCACAGTTGAATACAATATTGGCCATGACAGCACAGCACAGGCCAACTGTCCACTCTAAAGCAACAATCCCCATCTGAGCAGGGCATGTCCCTTGTGTGGTCTGTGCACTTCATAACACAGCACTGAACTGCTGTCTCTGCCAACAAGCAGATAGCATTTAAAATTAACTTCTTTGTTTGGATTTGAGGGTTCGCTTTACAGTGTGAACAAGTGCGTCTTGAACAACTGGATAGGTTCGTGCACAACCTTCCATGCAACACTTTACAGCCTGCAAAAAAGAGTAAATAAAACAATATTAGATTAAAACAGCTAGAGAAACTTTGGCTTGTGTTACCAATTGAAGCATTTCTCATTCTCTCAAACTTCAAATTCTGCTTCTATACCATAACGTTTCAAAAGGACACCCAAGTAACAAAACAAGAGCCATATATGTCATTTGTGCGACAAACTACAGTTTTCATGTACAGCATAGAGCAACCTTGTTAGCATTATTATACTCCACAGGCTTTTCCAAGGTCACCGAATAACACAGAGTTGGGACTTGGGAGCATACCAGAACTGTTTTGAACAGTGTATCGAGCATATATGTGGAGGGGGACAAGGGGTCTGAACCTCCCGCCTCCCATACCTTTGTACTCCCGCCTCCCACCCCTTTCCGTAGAAGTTATCTCCTCTTTGTCTGATATCTATTCCGAAATAAAATGAAATGTTGCAAAATTTTACTCGTTTTCTCCCGGTTCCTGCCACCTTATGAATCTCGCTTCCCGCCCCTTTTCTCCCGGGCTCCCGCCACCCTGTCCTCCTCATACATGTGTACACAATTAATTAATTAATTAATTAATTAATTAATTAATTAACTAACTAAGTAAATAAATCAATAAATTTTAAGATTTGCCTTAGTACATGTACCTTGATTGACTGGTCATGGGTCAGTTCACCATCTTGTAACAAACCAGACACAACATTCATTGTGGGAAGGAAGGCAACTGTGACTTTACCGTCGACTTGTGATGATGAGCTGTGGTAAAGTAATATATTTAATTAATTTTGATAGAATGAAACATAATGTTATGTATTATATTACTGGGGGAATTCATAAAAATAATAATATAATTCTTCTCTCCATACAATCCAGGTAAACCAAAAATAATGATAAAAACAATCTGATTCAATTTCATACTTCAGCTAGTACATTTAGTACAAGGAAATGGATATTCATAATGTACGTACGTACCTCTTAAAATGTTGGATCCATCATAGATGTGTTACCTTTCTGAACCTAAGATATTTGAAACAAAAGCATTAATTGTCTTCACAGTTATTGTCATTTTGTCTCTATACACTGTTTATCTCCATTGTTGTACCTCATTATGATTGCCGAGTTAAGTTGCATTTATTTAGCTGTTAGAAAAACCATCTCCTTCTCCCATCCCTCCTCCTTGATCTCTTGTCCTTCCTTACTTTTCAGGGGTTATAAATTAAGGAGACTGTTCAAGGTTTGACATCAATGATCTATAATTAGCAGCTGATTTCATTCTCTAGCAGTCAGAAAACTGGCAAACAACTGACTGCAGTTCCCTTACCAATGAGCAGGAAGAGACAAGGTCATACATTTCTATTCCAGCTTCTCCCAAAGCCAACAAAGCACAAATTATCCCTGCAGAGAGGGTTGGCAAACAGCAAGCAAAAAAGTAAAACATTAGATTTAATAAGCAAGGCCCTGAAATTAAGATCCTGGAACTGACAGCTTAGAGATTAACCTAAAGAACAAGAAAGGAAACAACACAATTAAAAATACTCAGACAACTTAATTAGCAGGTCTGAACCTTGATCGTAAACTGAGTTCACCCAGCAAGGCACAGCAGTGAGTTGTGTAACTTGTGAACAGTCTTTCCAACAGGGTTGATGGAAAAAAGGCACAAGCACGGAATGAGAGAATATCCACTTATCTTACTGCACTCAGCAATATTAGAAAGCCTGTTCACATGCAGGCTGAATATAAAGCTTTCCTTTGCCTTTGGTGACTTACCATTTCCATCATTTTCTAAAACGGTGACATAGATGTCGACTTGGGCCTTGGGAAACTTCTCCTGTCAAGTAAAGAAGACAGCTAGCCTGTCAATTAGACAGCTTAGTACATATTACAGTCAAATAAATGCAACTGGGGCTGCCCATCGTGTTTTTAGCCTTTTACAAGACAAGCTCAGAACAAAAGAATTGGAGTTCATTCATCAGCAGTTAAATTTGCGTCTTACAGATTGGTCCACTGATGAAGGTAGTCCAAAATCTCCTTTTGTTCCAAACTTGTCTTGTGATTGGCTACAAGTTTGTAAATAATTTATTATTTATTGCACTTGCACATGTATTGCTCTGAAGGTTTTCCAGTAAAACAGTCAACTTACCAGGCGAACTGCTGGCTGCAGGGCTTGGACAACAAAAGATGAAAACTCTTTCTCTTCAGAATCCTGATGAGAGAATTTTTAGTGAACTTACTACCAGTAATTAAACATAATAATAATAATAATAATAATAATAATAATAATAATAATAATAATAATAATAATAATAATAATAATAATAAATAATAATAATAATAATAATAATAATAATAATAAATAATAATAATAACATATAACATTAAATAACACATTCAGAATCTGCAGTGGCATTTGCATTGAGTGGTTCTTCCACTGTTCCCTGGTCAAATTATTTGGAATTTAGAATTGTGAAGAGTCAGGATGAGAACTGACCACAAGAACCCACATATGACACCAGGTCTGGGAATCAAACTCAGGCCACACTGTTCTCACCCCCACACCACCCCTGCTATCCATAAACTAGTGAACTTATTACAACTACAAAGAATTTCCAACCTTCCATAGTTTAAGTGTGGATCAAGGATTTGTGTGGAAAACTATAAAGAAAGTGTCAAGAGAAGGGTTTCTCCAGCTTCTTTTTCTGTGCAAGTGTTACATGTAATTTTTATTTCACACTGAAGCAATGCATGTACCATAACTGATTTACAAGGGGGGCCCTCAAACTTGGCCAGCCATCTTGCTTGTTTCATTTCTGGTATTCTCTTACTGAGTTAGTCACACACCCCATAATAAAAAGAAAACGAAAAAGATAAAAAAATTCACTTGACTACCGACAGTAGACATAAATGTAAATTTATAAAAATTAATTAAAACAGTTATAACTATAATTTTATTAATAAAAGAATTACCTGTATGTGTTGTCTTCTCTGCCAGCATGAAAATGGCGCAAACTTAAATTCGCACGTGAGCTTTCCCTATGAAAAGAAAATGAAGAAAAAGAAAACAAAAGCTTAGAATAAAACAAAACACAGAGCTTAATTTTTAGACCTCACTTGACCTGTTTACTTTTTAAAACACAACGACTAAGAAGGTACAGTATTCCCATAATCAGACAAAACATGAGTCAATGACAACAGTCTTTCTTTGAATATCCCCACAAGATGATTTATTCAATTAAAACTGAACAATGATTACAAACTGAATCAACCTTATCACTAAATTCTTGATGCCTCTGTGACTCTCTTGGTCCATATCTAAAATTTGGTCAAGACCTATAGTTGTCTGGGAACAGTGTTTATTGAGATCTGTAGTTATACATAACAATTTTTTGTTATTTTTTCTTTTTTATCTACAGTAGAGATCAGTATTAATATGTTTTGATTCAGTTTTACCCTTGGTACAATCAGGTATTTTTCCTTTGTTTCATATAATTCATTATCATAAATTAAATATTTAATTACTACACATCAGAACAGTAGAAAAAAAAACCAAAATAATTATACCATCCAAGGCTAAAATTGAACCAACCTCATGAGAAGCATGCACTTGAAGAATATCAACCTTAGATCTTGACGTCTATCGAGGGCCAAGCTAAGGGTCAATATTCTCCTGGATTAAGTGTATGGTCCTGTATGAGCAAGGTTGTTGAAATGTTGTCCAAATGAACATCTCAAGCCAAGAAAAGGAGAGTGGTAGAGGATACTGAGATTTTGAACTCTAAAAGGCTTATTTATTTAAATCTTTAAGAAAACATTGAGCCATGTAGTAGCAAAGCTCCCTGTGCCCGGAGTGATGTGTTTTTTTATGATAGCAACAGACT
The DNA here is from genome assembly GCA_963693305.1 of Meandrina meandrites. Lineage (NCBI taxonomy): Eukaryota > Metazoa > Cnidaria > Anthozoa > Scleractinia > Meandrinidae > Meandrina > Meandrina meandrites. The sequence continues at coordinate 28,897,356 of OY855907.1, read as the reverse complement.
GATATGGATGATAAGCAGCTCTATACAGTCAGGTGACTGTCCACTCTTTATTATAAGGATACACAGCACATGTGACTTTGGTCTTGTGCATCTCAATATATGCTGAGCCTCTTGCACGACTTACCACTCCTGACCGCAAAACTGTGTAAATACAAAGAACAAATTGCAAACTAAAGCATATGTACTTGTCAGTATTAGTATTTCATCTTTTGTTGTTTATATGGCTGGTGTAACTTTATTCTGTCCAGTACAAAATTGTTTTCTGTTCTTTCTTATGCCAGTGTTTGAGTTTATCATCACAGAGCATGGATAGATTCTGTTTGCGCATATCATGTAGATTGCATTTTTTAACGCCTGAAGCGTTAGCACCCACAATTGACCAGTCACCTGCTCAGAGCATTCGTACCGGTATCGAGGAGGTCATGGGTTTAAATCCCGTTATAGCGTTGAATTTTTTTCATGCTAAAAAATGCAATTGCTTCAATTGCTTTCACACTGCGCGGATCATTTCATTCATTTCAGCTTATACTTTTGTTAAATCAACTTACACATTGGACGAAGTTCGTCCACTTTCCGGCCATCGTTTCGCAACCCTTCGCTACTTGTCTAGAAGAAAACAGCTTGAAATTACAAACGACCGAAATGATATTTAAAAAAATACATTCCTGTAGTTACCAGAGGTTTGTAAGAGCATTTCTCTCCTCCAAAAACAACTGGTTGTGTTTCTTCAGGACCAGCAATTCTTCTGTTATCAAATGGCATCGTGACTCGAAAAGTAAAGTGTCAATATTTGCCAGGCGTTCGCATTCTTCACGCGGAAAACTGGGCCAAGTGAAAGTCGAATGGTTTCAGTGGGGTAGGGAGGGAGAGACTCCAGTGAGAGGTTCGATTTTGGAGACATAAATAACTCAAGCTTTGAAGATTTGTGATTACAAGGAAAGAAGAGTACAATAAAACGAATTTATTATGATAATATAATATTTCGAAATATGTGCACAAATTATTTCCAAATAGGGGAAATGAAACGCTCGCCTAAATACCTCCCCACCCCGGTAGTGGGGATGGGAAAAAAATGTCACTCATGAGATCGAGATCGAAAACGAAACCAAGGAGTGTCAAATTCCACCCTTCAGGGAGAAGCAAGCGCCAGTCATGGAAGGCAGCTGCATTGTTGAGAAACGTGGAATTGGCTAAAGGAACTGCAAGGGTATTGTAATTGGATGGTAAAGGAAGGTAAAGTTTTTAACACAGTTTGTTATGCATACATTGCATTCGATACGTTGTCGTGTGTACGGTTCAGACTCTGGTTGGTAACTTCCGCTTCGGAATATATAGTTGCAGCCACAACACAACAGTAGCCTAATTAGTGAAAGCAGATCCCTAAATGATTAAATAATACTGGTCAAGTGTACAGTGCGCGTTGCTTTGGAAAGAGAAAAACCTGGTGCGATAATACAGTGTTTATGGAATGCAAATTCTTTTGCACTTTGCTAATTAAGCTCGTGATCGCTTGTATAAACTAAGCTTATTTCACAAAATCTGTTCGTGATTCGACAGAGATTTTACTGTTCAAATATCATGAATATATTTGTGATGGGAAGACTGCAACGTAGTCGTCGATCTTTGTCATACATTTCTCTAAACATTTTCTCGAAGGCTGTCAACTGCAAAAACAGATTCTTTTTCGTGGCTCAGCTACATTTCTGTCATTCTTTCCTGTAAGCTTCCAGACATACCTAGATCTCTGTTTAAATTTAAATTCTTTGGATTCTGGTGGGTTTATCAAACTCCAGTCGATTGGGAGTAAACAACAGACATGCTTTACAGTTATCACTGTTCAGACAGAATTCTAGCAATTCTAACCTTCTTCTAGCAAAATACATCTGGGCAGTAAAAAGAGGACTAATTAATTGAAAAAGAGAAATTGTATTTGATGTCAGTTCCCTTAGATTTCAAAAACAGAAAATGCCTTTCATTCTTAACAATGGATAGAAATTGACATTGTGGATTGACCTGACTCAATGGTATTTTATATCATGTTGTGAATGCCATGCTAAAACATAAGGCAACTTGTACTGAGCAGCAAAGCAGTTTTTAATTTTTTTAGTGGCAGAGTGAAGGTTTAGGGATAAATGATGTTTTTGAGCTAAAGAGTAAAATGTTTTCTGTAAAAAAGCTGTTCACTTTAGTTTACCAATTTTCAATGTCTTGGACACTCAGCTGCAGCTAGCAAGGACGCTAGCAAGCAATAGCGCTCAGTTTGAGGGACGCAAGGCAGCAGGCCAAAAGGGCTTTGATTGCTCTAAGCTAATGTATGCACATAATCAACTGCTCCTCTTGAACATTGATAGAATTGGAAAGGTTATCTGTCCCACTGTGGGCATTTGTTGGCAAAGTGCTGCCCACTGTTGGAGCAATTAACATCAGGTTAATTGACAAGAGATCTTAAATTAAATTTGATGTTAAAGGGATCCAATTATATTCTTATAACCCCACAAAAGGATGCAGATGTGTATCCCTTTTCTGAGAGTTTGACAAATTTCAGGCTACAGTAAGTGACAAAAGTGTTGACACATTGTCATTTTAAGCCAGCCATTGTATTGTAATACCCCCATATCACTGCTGTAGTTTGTTTCTGGAAGTCCTTTGCTGCAATCATACAACATTCAATGGTGGGAGGAGGGTGTTTTGTCAGAATGAATTGAAATTTAAAAAGTTACATTGCAAAGTCAATGTGCTGACACTTTTATCAAATGTTGTTAAGCTAAGATAAAGTCTGCTTATGAGCCAAGGGGCCCATCAGCCCAGAGCTTATCCTGGTTTCTGTAGCACAAAGCGACTAGGAGTATTTCTACTCCCCCCTGGATGGGATGCTTGTCCATTGGAGGGTTACCCCCAGCAGTAAATTCGCCGATACCCACTCATACACCTGGGTGGAGAGAGGCACTATGAGAGTAAAGTGTCTTGCCCAAGAACACAATGCAGTGCCCCGGCCAGGTGTACATACAGTCACATATTATATGAATGTTTATATCTAATATAGAGAATTTTTATTTTATGTGAATGTAATAATCTGTGATTACTAAAATTCACTAATATACAGAATGGAAAACTCGCCGATGATCAGCGGCGAGGTAATCCTGTCTATATAAGAAGGAAATTCAAAACTTGCCGATGATCAGCGGTGAGGTAATTCTGTCTATATAAGTAGGAAATTGAAAACTCACAGATGATCAGCGGCGAGGTAGTCCTGTTTCCTGTTCAAACCCAGGCTGTTCGATCCAGAGTCCAGCGCACTAACCATTAGGCCACCGTGCCTCCCGACAAGCTAAAAGTTAAGCTAAAGCATCTCTAAATTTCTGTTTTGTCTGCTGCATATGCAAAGATCAAAAAGTGATAGGAGCAACAGGCCTGATGTTGCCATCACAATCTACAATCTGTGCAATTCATGTAAAAAAGTAGTAAACCAAAATTAATTAATAAATTTTGTTTCTCCTTTTTGAAAGGATGCTTATCTATTGCAGTTTATTCCCCAGCATTCTGTCAGGTTAATGCCCCAAATAATTGGCCGGTACCCATTTATACAGCTGGCTGGAGAAAGTCACTGTTAGGGTAAAGTGCCTTTTTCAATGCAAGAACACAACACAGTGTCTGGCTATGAATGCAGATATGTTGCATTTTCACACAGTTTTGTTTTCAATTTACAAACACAAAACTAACCACACTTTTCCTCAGCCAGTGGATCCATTCGGACCACAGACATCTGAAACTATAATGTTGCCCATATTTCTTGGCTTTTTGATAACTTAGAGAGCTAACCAAGCTTGGTCTTCATGCCTAGCATGTTGTTACACACTGTACCTTTGATAAATTAAGTGGGGCTGCCCTCCCCCCTCAGTCAGCTATTAGATGGTACAGCTACCAATTGATCAAGGCCAAACAAGGTATAATTATGTTGTGGTTCAATTTTATCCTTGGTTTAAATTTCATTTTCCTTTGTGTTTTGGGTATAGTAAATACACCTTTTTCGATGGTTTAACATGTAATATGCGTGGATATTTTGCGAGTTGCGTAGTATTTTTTCAAGCCCCGAAGGGGCTAGGAAAAATACAAACAATGAGCAAAATGTCCGCTCGTATTATATGTTAAACCGTCGAATAAAGGATTTATTATTCCACTAAAAATTAAAGTTTGGTTCAGCCGTTTGTAGCTCCGCTTTCAGTCCGTATTTTTGACCTGTTCTACAGTATAATAACGTGGCATATTTTGTGCGTTCTTTTGCCCTAATATGGTAAAATGGCGCAATAGTGGAATAATAATGTATGGTAATGTGTTTAAAACAAGGGGAAATTAAATTTGAACTAAGGATAAAACTGAACCACATCATATACATGTATAAACATTTGATATCCCAGGTTTTGGTACACTGTATTTCATAATAAGGTTATGGAATTCCTATCTCTCAGGAATACCTGTTGTTAGCATCCAATCTAATCAGGGCATTATATTAGTGACAAATTACAGTTGAAATCCTGATTACTGATGTGATGTTGCTTGCCAATTTAGGTTTAACAAGGGTATGCAACTGCTGTGAGCATCTGGCTGGAACACCTTAAATGGCGGCTGCTCAACCTTCACCTCTGGCCAGCAGTTCAGAGAAGACAAATGGAGCCAAGCTCAGCAGACTTCTTATTGATGGTGGAACAACAGTTCTTAGGATTGCCTTTGACACTTATCATCCTCCTGCAAACCTGGCTGCTGATCTCAATGCAAACTATCTAACTCTGAATAATCTCTTGAGGAGAAGAGTCTTGCGTACAGCTCAGTGGGACCAACTGTTCCCACCTGGTGGAGCCACACCAGACTCTAAAACATTTGACATCACTCTTCTATTCCTTCTTCTTACCAACATTTGTGGACTAACCCCTCCCCTATCAGGATGGCACAAACCACCACCTTCAAGTGACACCTCTCGTGAGGCGAACCTTGCTCGCATAAAGTTTTACCGCAATGAGTTGCATGGTCATGTGACTGGCACTGGTGTTGATACACCAACGTTTAATGCTCTGTGGCAGGAAATTAGTGCTGTTCTTGTTGCTCTTGGTTTTAGTCAGGCAGAAATTGATAGATTGAAGGGAGAGCATTGTGGAGAAGACGATTATCTTGACGTGCTACGTGACTGGGCTGATAATGAACAGGAAATCAAGTCACAGCTGAAGGATATACATCAGTGTCAGACTGAAACACAACAAGATGTCGAGAAAATACTTGAAAATCTGGCAGAAGATCGCGACACACTTGCAAATAGCATTTCCAAGCTGGATCAAGTACATCAGATTGAGAACAAAACGCATGTTGCTGTCAAAGAAGCACGTCAAACCCAACTTGAAGACCACGAAACACTTCATGATACTATTTTGAGACTGGATGAAATGCATCAGATCGAATGCAAAACTCATCAGGCAATTATAGATGCAGGTCAGACCCAAACAGAAACTCGTCAAGCTGTCGAAGAAGTAAATGAAACTCTTCAAGAAGTCAAACAGGAGGTCGAGAACTTGAAGAGAAAAAGGGCGATGGACAGGGCAGATGACCTGCTTAGAAACTTAGCTAAGTCAGAGTTTAAAGGAGACATTGAATATCATGTGCAAAGATTCCAGGAAGGAACCCGAGAGTGGATCTTCAAAAAAGTTGACGACTGGCTAGATGACAAAAGTTCCTCAAACCGGGTGATAATCATTAGTGGAGCTGCAGGGATGGGAAAATCTGTGATCTCAGCCGTCATCTGCAAAAGAATGCAGGAAGCAGGAAGACTTTCAGGAAGTCACTTTTGTCAGCATAACAATGTACGTTACAGGAAACCTCAGCTGATGCTTCAGTCCTTGGCCTGTCATCTGAGTCATGCTCTAACACAGTACAAAAATGCTCTTGTGGAACAGCTATCACGAAATCTGGGGCCGGTAGAACTCAACAACATGGGCGTGGAAGAGCTCTTTGCATTGCTTTTCAAGGAACCACTTAGCAAAATACCTGACCCTGGAAGGAATATCCTGATGGTGATAGATGGCTTGGACGAAAGTGAGCATCAAGGTCGCAATGAACTGCTGGATGTAATTGCTAATCAGTTTTGTAAGCTTCCACAATGGATTCGATTTTTTGTGACGACCCGGACAGAAATAAACATTGTAGAAAGCGTGAAACATTTGCATCCTATACAGCTTGAAGAAAACAAGGAAGAGAACTTAAGAGACATTCGACTGTTCTTTAAAATGCAGCTGACCCATAAAATTGACGAAGAGCATAAAAATGTTCTCTTGAGAGAACTTGTAAAAATATCTGAAGGCGTTTTCCTTTATGCTTATTTCCTGATAGACTTCATCCAAACGAGTGTTTCGCTTCTCTCCCCAGAACAGTTGAAAAGCACCTTACCGTTAGGTATTTCATCCATTTATCACCTACACTTCAAACGGTTAGAGAATGAACTTTACAACGAGCTGAAGATTGAGGAAGACCAAATACTGAGTTTCTTGTGTGCTGTAACTGCTTCCAGAGAACCATTGCCAATAGAGTTTGTTTCCAGACTGTTGAATCTGAGCGGAAGTCCTTTTTCTATAAAAAGAAGAATAAAAAAGGCAATCGCTTGCATCTCTTCACTGCTACCAGTTCGTGATGATCGTCTTCACTTCTTCCACAAATCGGTCAAAGACTGGTTAACAAATACGTCATGCTATGGTGAACACGATTTCACCGTGGACGAGAAAAAAGGCCATGAGATCCTTTTCGACATTTGTAGGAATGAGCTTGACAACACCAAGCGAAGAGGTGTTCACGATACAGAGTTCAGTGACACTGAAAAATATGCTTTGCAACATGGTGTCCAGCATATGATTGAGGTAGATGAATCGGGTGAAAGGCATAGACCCTGCAACGTAGTGGAGTTGGTTAGTATGTATGTGACCGACTTAGAACTTATTTATGCCAAACTTCGTGTGAGCAGCACGGCTTCCTCGGAGGATATTTTCAGTGTTCAGAAGCATCGCAAGGCAGCTTTACTCAGCGAACAAAGCAATTCTCTTTTAATCTCTTTGTTAAAATTGCTTAAGAGAAACTCTTACCTGTTAAGAGACCATCCGCATCTTTGGTTCCAAAGTGTGATCAATGAAGGGCCCCCCGAACTATCTTCTAGAGCAGAAATGATTCTGGAAAACAGACTTCCCAATGTATCATACATGAAATACTTAAACAAAGAAGAATGGAAGGGAGCAGTTCAAGCCCGATTTTACTGTTCGGATACGGTGGCGTGTTTTGATGTTTCACCTGAAATGGACTACATGGTGTGCGAGTGCCGAGATGGAACAATCCATATGTGGTCTCTTGAGACTGGCAACAGGGAATGGGTTCGACCTTCATTGATGCAAAGAACCTACGTTGGCGTGCGTCCCGATAGTAATGATCTCCGTTTCGATGGAGGTGCCTATCGTGTGATAAATAATAACGTTTTGACTTACTATCATTCTATCGTTTTTCATCCAAGTGGAAAGACTGTCCTACCAGGAACACTTAGAAGTGTTTACACTCTCAAAGGAGACTGTAATGACCTTTTTCCAAGTAGCAACTGCACTTTCTCGTATTGTGCTTTTCCTAAGGACAAAAGAACAATTTTAACAGACTGTTTTGATGATCCCAAGACAGTAGTTTTATGGAGTATGGAAAATGGTGAAGCGCTAAAGATCATACAAGTAGCAAGGAATGATGCTATTACATCTTTCGCAATTTCTCAGGATGGTTCACAAATCGCTTTTGGTCACGTAAATTTTTTTATTTACCTTGTTGATGTGGAAAGTTGGCGTGTAGAGGATTTTTTCATGCCTAAATTTGCGGCGTGTGGATTGATGCACTTCACCTTAGACAACGAGGCCCTCGTTTGTGGCTACTCCCATTATTATCCAGATCGGTATGGTTGGTTTTCTAAAGCTGATACTAAACCATTATTTCTCCTTTGCCAGTTCAAACCGTGTCAGTTGACCCAAAGGGACTTCATCTTGTGGCCAAATGATCCACCGAGATTGACGAGAGAATATTTTCGTGTTGAGGGTTTGCCGTCTAGCTGTGTGAACAATATGCGCAGTGTTTATCCATTCTTTGAGACAGGATTTTACAAGAAGCTTAATGGAGAAATAGCACTAGTTGGAAGTCCATCTTTTAAGTACGTCGCCACAGTTGACGCTGACCTTCTAAACGAAGTGACTTTTGATTTCACCAGGCAAGCGGTAAAAGAAGTTTTATTTTCTTTTGAAGGAGATGCCATTTATTCCATTAGTTCAGATAAATATGAATTTGAGGCTAGTGAGGTACTAGTGACTGTAATCCGAATGTCAACTCACGAAATCTTGGCGAAAAAGACTTTCACTGTCCCATCACTGTCTCTTGTCCCCATGAAGGACGGTGTTGTAATATTTTTGAAACATCAAGTACCAGAGCTGTGGAATTTTGAGCTGACCGAATGCATCCGACCAATTACCAGACTGACAGGCACTGAAAAGCTTGTTCGTTTATCAGATGAGCTGATAGCCTGTCAGCTGTCTTGCCGTACATCAGCCACTGATGAGCTGACATCTGATTTCGTGGCGCTTCTCCATTCTTCCGAGGTGGATGATTCCACTCAAACAACAGTCAATGATTCAGTGGAACTAGATGATTTTTCATATTCTGATGACTCTTCAAATGAAGACGATTCGTTAGATTTAGACAATTCCTTAGTTTCAAAGATTTCCGTGGATTACAATACTTGTATCACATCCTTAAATTATTTCTATCTTTCGACAATTTTTAAAGGATATCGAATGCTTGCTGTGGACATCGTAAATGTTACCAGTGGGGAGTGCATTTCATCTGTTAAGACAAAGGTTCGCCATGAAAACAATGACGTAGTGTTTATTTCATGCAATAGTCAAAACCAGCTGCTAGTCTGTACCATGGAGGTAATACGCCACGACTATTTTGATGAAGAAGAGTTAACAGTTAGTTTAAGAAACATTAACGTACTTAAACCTGTATGGCAAAGAAGCACCAAGCGGTTTGAAGAAGAAATTTTTTCCGTGCCAGGCTTTATCTTCTCCCCTGAAGAAGCCGAGTTTGTTGCTACGTGGAACACATTCGATTCAGGGTATGGTCTACACGTTCTTGATTCTAAAACCGGAGAAACCTGCAACACGTTGCTTAAAGAACACAACGAGATTATTAATTGTAAGTTTGTTGCTAATCGCGAGACCCTGGTTTGCTGCAGTAGGGACAACTTCCTTCGATTAATTAACGTCAGGTCTGGGGATCTGCTTAGCGTTCTAGATATTGAGGAGCGACCTTACTGTGTCGGAGCCTGTCTGGGTAAGCCTCTTGTCGCTATTGGTTTATCAGGCTCCAGATTGAAATTCATCCATGTGGAGTTGCCGAGAGTCAAGGACTCTGAAGAGAAGAAAGGTTAGAAATGACTTCATGTAAACTGTTCTCAGTGATTCCCTAATGCATACTGCCTAGCTAGTTAATGGTTTTTGTGTACATAGTTTACTGCAATACAAATTTCAAATGAAAAGGAACCTTTTAAAAAAACTTTCCTTAGCTTATCCAACATCTATTTAAAGCATTAAAACGTTTGATGTCATAAATCCACTAGTAATACCCCAAAAGGAGTTGACTGCATTATTATTTCTACTATTTTATGTCCAACCTTATACTACATATGAATTTGGTTCATTTCAATAGTTTCCTTCCTCACGTTGGTTCTCCCAGTAGTTACACTTTATGACATATCTTGCGGGAATAAAAATGTTATGTTACGAAAAACTTTTATTTATGTACTTGACTAAGGGCGCCTTACATTTGACAGAACTGGCCGGCCAGACTGGTATATTTGAGAACTGAATTCCGTTGTTAGTGAGATTTGCCCAGTCAAATCAGTTAATAATATACTTTGTTATGATGAAAAAGTGGGAAACTCTTGTGGAAAAGCCCCAATTCTCATTCAAAAACACCGGACTGGTCGGCCAGTTCTGACAACTGGAAAGCGCCCTAAAATGTTGCTGTGAGCAGAACCAAAGCAGAATGCCGAATGACTGACGTGAAAGAGCAAAACTTGCGCTTTTATTTTGAGATGTCTTTTCCACCGGGAGTAGTCTGAAATCTGAGAGTAAAGGAAAGAGGCAGTTTCCCAAGGTGGTTTTTGTGATCACCCTGACGTGCACTTTAAATATTTGTACACACCTTAGGATTTTAAGTTTACATGTCAATACGTCTCTATTTTTTGCAGGCTCTGCAAGCATGCATCAAAAGTGAAATGAACACACAGCCTTGGAGAGACGGTATTTGGAGAACTCTCGGATTGTCGATTAGCGCTCTTTTGCTCTCAAGTGCTCATCATGGGGGAGAATCAGCCACAAGCTTAGATTCCACTGATGCTGGAACTTTCGTCACCAAATTTTAGAGCAGGATAGCAAGTCCAGGAACTGATGGTCAGTTTTGATAGCAGTTAAACACTAAATACTCTGAAACATTTATGAAATGCCGCAGTGCATATTTCATGAAACCTTTCAAGGACCTGTTAGCGTTATAAGTTAAAAATTAAGTCAAATAGTTGTTGCCTATATTAGGCTAATGTAGCATTGTTTTGAGCCCCGTTTTAACCAACTTGCATGTAACGAACACCCTGATAAAACGAAAACGAAGACCTGACCCGGTCTTAATTAGCATAGATTTTTACGATTTTATTTTTCCGTTTACTCCTTAGCTTTTTTTTCGATTGAGAAGATATATCAAATACTCGAAACAGTGTTTCATCGGCTATCCAAACACCTCGAATTTTTTGTCTAAAATACTCCGCTGCGCGTCGTATTTCAACTCTCTTCTCGGTGTTTGGATATCCTGATGAAACACTGTCTCTCGTGTTTGATATATGACTCGAAATTCATACCATGAAGTGTTCTGACGAGACATAGTAGCAACACAATTATAGGCGATGATGTCAATGTACTGACACAGTTGTATGCCTGAAATAGCCAGAAAATTGTGATTTTGACCCCAGGTGTTTGCTACATCCAAGATGTACGAATACAACAAACATACTAGGATATAATCGCTGGGAGGGGGCGCTAGTAATACAGATCGCACTGATCCCTGTTTTTTTTTTCACCCCTAAGGTAATAGATGGAACTCATCTCAGGGGTATCAGAAGTTAGTACAGTGTGATCGTTCTGGTGAGGGTAGTCCAGGAAACTTTCTTATTGGCGGTTGTCCGTGATTCGAATGGAAACCACGGTTCGGTGATTACCGTAAAAACTCGTGTATAAGCCGCACTCGTAGATAAGCCGCACCCCAAAATTTCAAGCACGATTTTGAGAAAAAAATAAAAACTGGTGGAAAAATTCTCAGTTGATTGTGAAAAATGCTGGATTATGTGGAAATTTCAACAATCAATAAAGCTAAAGTTGATTCCTTGAGCCTTTCCGATGTGCAGGATGTACCATAAAACACATAAACGGGAAACACTTCAGTCTTACCCAGAATTTTAGAACTGTATAGAATAAACATCATTTCTGCCAACTTTGACATTTTCTTTATCTTTTTCTGCCATTCGTTGACAGGTATTTCTTCATTCATCACAGTTTTTACATCAAATTTTGCGTGAAGAACGGACATTTTGTGGTCGTTGTGTTCGTGAAAATGTTCGTAGCTTAGTAGCCAGGCACTCGTTCGGACACTGGAACTAGTATCCAGGCCCATCGCCAAAAGACACGTGCAACGCCTGGAGGTTGAAAATTGTTCACGGACGAAAACGGTGGATTTCGTCGCTGTTTTGAGGGAAAAAACTTTTTCAAAATGATCAGTCTCTTTGTTATTTTTGTTTGTGAGGATAGCAAAGAGCTGCTTTGTCGCTTATATGGAGCAATTTTTCAGTTTTATGTGCAATAAAGCCCAGAGGATGCGGAGGATGCAGATGTGAGCGATTTATGTGGACCCGCACGGCCGCATCTTGTCAGATGCCCTGTTTGCATGCAATGGTCTTGTAGATAAGCCGCACCCACGATTTTGAGCTAAAAATTTCGGCAAAAAAGTGCGGCTTATACACGAGTTTTTACGGTACATTATTCAGTTTAATTTACTAAATTTGAATCCGAGGTTTAAAGCCGCTTTGGATTAAGGAAAGAAACGAAAACAGCTCTTTCGAAACCGGCTACCTTCCAGATATGTCCAGGATTGAACGCTAATGAGATGCACGTTCCTCATGATAGGTATCACAAAGTGTCCTCCTTAATAAAATTTCACCAAAACACATCTAATTCCCTCAAATATGAAGTAATATGGAAATGCCAAATAACCAATGCCAATACTTGCGTTCAATCAAGGACATAAGTGCTACCTTCACCCGAACAATCATATTATACCAGGCAGGGGGGAGGGATGCAGACCGGCATAGCGTCACAGCCATGCCTGGGATCAGTGACGAAATGCTGCCAATCAACCTGTTGCTACGAATGACATTGACATGACTTGAATAGCAAAATGTCAGAATTTCAATATTTTCAGAAGACAATTTGGTCAAATTTTTAAACTTCCTTTTCGTGCGTTAAATTTGTCAACAGCAATTTAAAATGTCGAAAAACTGTTGAACAATACGTGTTATTTCCAAAAGGCAATCTATTGTTTCAATCGAACAATTGTTTCTATTAAAAAGAAACGAGATGCATGCTTAAAATAGTATAAGATGATGAATCATTTTGCCCACCATTGCTTTAATGCTTGACTTTTGCTCGAAATTTAAGCGAAAGTCTGCGTCTGTGCAGTCACGGTTGCTAGTGCTTTCAGTCTTGCGCGATGAAGGAGAAAGTTCTGGGCTCGGCTAGGAAGCCTCCGGGGCAAAACATGTTTACCCTAGCAACCGTTTTTGTTCCTTTGCGCATGCTCCCAAAATGGCTCCCAAAATGTTTAGCTGCTCCCCACTGCCCTACACAAACTAATTATTCATCTTGCTAGCATAAAACTTCATTAATTATACAAGACAAATTT